>VWZG01008501.1:66649-104719 GCA_013396735.1 Grallaria varia
GGCCGCGGCAGCCGCCCGGACCCGCGTCCGGAACGCACCGCCCGCCCTTTCCGCCGCCACGGGACGCGCGCGGGCGCCGCCGGGGGGCGCGCGTTCCCCGCGAGCGCGCGGGGCGGGGCGGGGGGCGGAGGGAGGCGGCCCCGGAGGGAAGGGTAGGAGCGCTGGGCATGCCGGGATGGGCGTCCCTCGGAATGTGGAGCGGCGCCGGCGTCACCCAGTGCGACCCACGGCCGAACGCGGCACTGAGTGCCACGTCCGGCCTCTCCTTAAACACCGCCACGGACGGTGGTCCCGCCGTCCCCCTGGGCAGCCCATTCCAATGTCTGATCACCCTTTCTGTGAAGGAATTCCTCCTGATGTCCAACCTAAACCTGGCACAGCTTAACACCATGTCCTCTTGTCCTGTCATTTGTTACCTGGGAGAAGAGGCCGAGCCCCACCTGGCTGCAGACTCCTTTCAGGGAGGTGTGGAGAGCGATAAGGTCGCCCCTGAGGCTCCTCCGGGCCAAACACCCCATCTCCCTCCGCCACTTGGCTGCAATGCCCACTGGAAATACGGGGTCCCACCTGTTCACCCTGCTGCCTTCAGCACCGCTCGCCCCCCAGCCGGCCCAGGGGGTGTGTAATCCCCTTTCTCCAGCCCCACAGGAGCAGGCACAGCCGTACCTGGTACCCACTGCTGGAGGAGTGCCCGCTCGTTCCCACTGCAGGCAGGCGGCGTTCCGGATGGCTTGCAGTTCAGACGTGGCATTCACAGAGCTATTAAGGTATTCCTGACTGGGCAGCAGACTTGGACGTGATCCTTGAATTCATATATAAAAGGAAAAAAGTAAAAATCAGTCAAAGCAATAAGCAGTGTTCCAGTGATGCCAGGTGCAATTCCAAACACACTGGTCGATGTAGCTATCCTACCTTCTGGCATGACATGTAACTCCTCCATGGCTGCTTCCTCAACCTTAGGTGAGCAAACTTGGCCACCACTGGCTGTGAGCTCTTTCAGATCTCTGCTCCCTGTGCTTTTCCCACCAGCAGTCTTCTACATTTACATCATTGGCCTGTTCGTCATCTGTGGCTGCTCAGTTGTGCATTTGCATAGCTCTGTTTGCACTCTCCCATAATTAATTGGTCACAGTACCAAGCCTGACAGAGTTCAAGAAGCGTTTGGACAACACTCTCAGGCATATGGTGTGACTCCTGGGCCTGTCCTGTGCAGGGCCAGGAGCTGAGGTTTGAGGATCCCTTCCAACTCAGGATATTCTACTATTCTATGCTTTTATTAATTACTTTTCAAGTGTTACCAATAGGATATTTTTCCCCAATGCAAAATCACATAGTTTGAGCTGGATAAACCTTGTATGCAAAAACTCATGAAAACAGGATTTCCCTGCATTACTCACTGGGCAAAGTACACTGAAAAAGACTCCTAAATGCTGCTTTCATATTGAGGCAGGCACAGGTCATTTGCATTTGCCATTTTTCAATTCTTTTTTTTTTTTTGTTGTATGATGGAGAGGCTAAAAAATAAGAGTAGCAGGGGAGCAATTTGATTTGCAATTACAATTCTATTTGTATGACAAGCTGTAGTTTCTGTAGTACCAATTTCTAGTTCTAATTTCTATAATGTTGCTCTAAAAATAGGAAAAATTTAGAGCCACTAAAATAATACCGTAACTGCTTATTATTAGAGCAGCATTATAGTGTTTCTGGAAAAACCCGTTTAAACATTTTTATTAGAAAAATCACATATACATCATTCAAAGTCACTCCTATTTCTCAGTAACAATTTTGTCTATCATCTTGAGACCCCAGAAAATACTCTTAAAGACAACTGTGACAGAAGACAAGTAATAGAATTTTTTACTTCATCTCACTTCAGATAAGCTACAGATAACACAGTGATGCTGCTGTAAGATGAAATAGCCCAGTAAAAACTTAAACTTTGTTAGTAAAATGTTAACAGCTGTCTAAATAGTGGAAATATAGGCAGGAATCTTCTTTGAAAGATAATTGGCACTCTGATTATGTATCTCCTATGCAAGGCTTGTGCTCTGTTCTGAGTTGCAGCACAGCATCACATTGTCGGAGAGCATGGAATTTGGAAGGTTTTGCAAATTCAGATTACTGAAGTGTTTAATTGGTTAGATAATCAGAATTTTTTAGGTTGGAAAACACATTTAAGATCACTGGGTCCAACCATTAACCCAGGCAAGCCCACCACTGAAGTATGTCCCCAAGTGCCACATTTACGCATCTTTTAAATACCTCCAGGGACAGTGACTCCACCACTTCCCTGGGCAGCTGTTCCAATGCTTGACAACCCTTTCAGTGAAGAAAGTTTTAGTCATATCCAATCTAAACCTCCTCTGGCACAACTTGAGACCATTTCCTCTTGTCCTGTCACTTGACCTGGGAGTAGAGACTGACCCTCACCTGGCTGCAACCTCCCTTCAGGTAGTTGTGGATCCTCTCTGAGCCTCCTTTTCACCACGCTAAACAATCCTACCTCCGTCAGATGTTCCTCACAAGACTTGTGCTCCAGACCCTTTATCGGCTTCGTTGCCCTTCTTTGGACATATTCCATGATGACATTAATGTGCTTGAAAAATAGGGTCATCACAGAATGATTCTCTCTAGTCTTTCTGCAGTTTCTACAATATGAAGAATGCTTTCAGATTCTGGTTACTCTTAATTCCTCTTGCCTCTTCATCTGTGTCCATTTTAGTATTCGATGGCCTTTTCCTTTAGCTCCTTTTCTCCCTTGACTTAAGCTCAGGCTTTGAAGTTTAGCTTGTATCGTTGGAGTGTGCCACGTATGACTTCATGTAAGACTTGAATTCCTGTTCCTGTCCAGGCGTATCAGTCTGCATCTTGATTTGCTTTAGTTTAGCATCTCCTGTGCATGTCAAGTCTCTGCTGGGAGAAAAATCTTTCTACCTGTATACAGCAATTATAGTTAAGGTTTCCAAACAAAAGCTCATATATCTTAGGAGAGATTTGAGATTTTTTTTCAGGACAGGATTCTTGTCTTTTTGCTCCAGGGAAATAACTCACATGTCTGTTCTGCTCCTTTCTCCAGATGTGCATGAAGTATTTGTGGAGAACCAGCAAGGGAAGAGGAAGAATTTATTTTAATCCAAGGAGCAGATTTAGTTTTCCAGTGAAAAATAGGCAGTGTATAGAGCTCCTTAGATAGTATGTAACTTTTTAGGATGCTGAGGGGAAAGATTATATAGGTTATATAGTACAGGAATGAAAAATGAGACACAAAAATTACCTTCCTTGGTGTTCGAAGTTAGCAGATTTGGTTGCATTTAATGGCATATTGGATAGATTACACACAGTTGTCCCATTCCCACTGGTAACAACATCCCACAGCCTGTAAAAACACATTCTGCTTTGCAGCAAGTTTCAATTTTCTACAAATTGCATTAGGAAGACAACACTGCCTACGTCTACCTTTCCAAATAGGCATTTTGGTTTAATCCGTATGGAGACAGCAGTGTTGCAGAACTGCATTTTAGGCAAAACACCAGTGATGCTAAGCCTCAGGGTTGCATTGCATAAGTAAGCTCCCCACAGCCTGCTCCCTGCTCCCTGGGAGATAAATACAGCATATCCATACTGCACACACTGTATCCAGGGATTTTCAGACTGGGGGCAGCCTCCTCTACTAAACAACTATGGTATGATGCAATAGTGCATGCATGTACCAGCTTAGACTTGAAACTACTTTCTACATATATTTGCATAGTGCTACACTGACATAAAGCTTTTTTCCTCTCTTTGAGAAACCTTTTTTTTCTAGGGGCAAAATCTTGGATGTAGCAGTCCTACTTTCCAGGGTGTGAACCACTAAGCTGATGTGTTTGTAGGAGTCTAGTATCAGGTTTAATGAGATTATGTCTCTTTGTATAGTCTCTAGAAAAATGCCTAAGCAGTAGATCGTTAGCTAAAGTGAGACAGTTTCTCTTCTGACACTGCCTTGCATTGGGTCCAACAGGGGAGGTGCTTACCGTGGGGTGGTCTCCAGTGGGACAACATTGGCTCTGAGGTTCTGCTCTGAGACTGGACTATGATCTGCTCAAAATACAAAACCACAGATCTAGACAAAACTGCTAAAGTTCTCGGATGTAAGTACGTACTTGTTTTAGGAACCAGGAAAATCCTCGTTACGTGATTTCCTTTTGGGCAGTTAGCTGTTGCAATGCTATTATACATAAGTCATCTTTAGTCTTTCTGAGTTCAGGATATTCTCAAAGACACAGGGCAACTTTCAAGAGGTTAATTGTTTTCTTCTGTCAAATTTCTAGAAACGTGTAAATTAAACTGGTTCAACACCAACTATTAGGCATTAGTGCTGTAGGACATTGTTTTTTACTGTATGCTGTAAAAACAATGAAATAAACATAAGCATTCTAATCACTTTTACGGTATTTATCAAATCGCTCCAGTAAAGCCTTCCACATGTTGCCTGGGATTGTTTGGTGCTTTCTTATGAGAGCCTGGACAGCAGTCTTTGTCTGAAAAGAGAAGAGAAGGCCTTTACAGACCTGCTTATGCATGGAAGAACAGTATAACCACTGACTTTTCAGAGGTTCAAGAGGCATTGGAAATTCACTCTTAAGATCTACTTTAAGAAAAAAAGAAGTCTTTTATATTAGCTAGTTGTCCTAATGACAACTTCTCTTGGAAAGGAACAAAAAAAAATGATTGCAGTTTGGATAGGCTCAAATTATCAAACCTGGGCATTCCTAAGTCAAAGCTGCCTTTAGCACACGCAAATACTGTTTGTACAATCTCCATCCCTGAAGGTTTTCATAAAAAATGCTGGATAAAGCCTGACTAACCTCATCTGATCCCATAGCTGACCTTGCTGGCACTAGGAATTTGGAGTAGGAACCTCTGTCTGTCCTTTCCAACCCGAATGCCCCTTAATTGTATTATATAGAGCATGCACATAGTAAGAGAATTCGTAGTAATCCCTACATGAGATTCAAATGCAGGTTCAGGAAGAGAATGCATACAATATTCTGTATTTCTAAAAGAAATAAGAAATTATCTCCTTTTGGTTTCCTTGTTTATTGAAAAAAGGGTGGCTACACACTCCACCAATCTCCCTGAGTGATGGTTAAATATCACTGTGAATACAAGAGTAGCTTAACCTTTTCTTACAGATTCATGTCCTAACTCTGTTTCAGGGCAGGATCAGACAGAAGTCAGCCAGGCCACTGCTCACATCAAACCCCCTTAAAGTTGCTGGGTTTTATCAGTAATATGAGCCACAGAAGACCTAACTGTACTCCCACCAAAGTGTGTGGCAGTCAAAGTGGATGGCCGAAGCCTTGACTTTAGTGAAGTAAATCAATGTCACGAGAAGTTTCAACTTCAGTTTTGCAGGTATACAAAATACTGTTCCCCCAAAATACAGGAATATTAATAATTGTAAGGGCAGTTATATTGCTTCCAGCCTTCTAAATCTGCTAAGACCAAACTCTGCAGCTTACTGGGGCAGCGCCCTTGTAACAGACCAAACCCGTCTTTCTGGTTTCACTTTCGTGAAGCCCAAAACAAGCTGCAGTAGACCCTTAAAAAAAAAAAAAAANTCATCAGTGATTCCTAACAAGTGTTTAGGTCCAGGTACTTCTAGGTTATCACAGATTTTTTTATGTTTTTGCATAAAGCCCTCCTTTCATCTTCCATGACAAATTTTAAAAACTGCATTTTCTGTTTAGCTTTAAATTTTGAAAAATGCCTAAACTCTGGATCTATAAATGCCTTTATGTTCCTGGGCACCACTGATTTCACCAAGCTGTAGGTACTCAAAATATTTTGATATTTTGGATGCAACTTATTTTTTTAACATTTTCTTTTTGACAATGAGACTGAAGCTTTTGTGGACCTTTGTTTCTAGAGTCCTATGCTACATTGAGAAGATTCTCAGTTATTTGTCATTTGTGAAATTTATTTTCATAGTTACTGCAAACAGCACTTAAAACACAGTTTACATCACTTCAATTATCAAAGTTATCAAAGGCATGGGAGAAACAACGTTAATGTGCCACGGAGACAGGGCTCACACATTCTGAAAGGATGAGAACATCTCAATCAACTATTACTATGTCAATACTTACTTATACATATCCGTACATTAAATAACCCAAAACCTGAACTGCCCTTAGCTTTAACAAGCTAGTATAAGTGTATTTGTCTTTATTCAAGCATGGAAAAAACTAGTTTCAAGTGCAGATATAATAAAAGGCAAAGTATATAGTCTAATTTTGCAAGGAGAGATAACTTACCTTTTCAACTAATTCCTCTGTCGTTGTATTCGGATCGTAAGGGATTGGCTTCCCAATGTATGTGCGAAATTTAACTGGAAGTCCTCCATAAGGAGGAGTGAAAGGCAATCGAGTACTTTCATATAATTGTCTAAGAAATCCTGAAATAGTTTATGGGAGGAAAAAGTGAGATTACAGTCACAGAAAACACAATCTAAACTTGAGATCTGATTAATGTGGAAGACATATTAAAAATGCATGCTTTGTCTGACAGTCAAGAAGTTGTTACAGGTTTGAGGTAACTTTTCACCAAAGCAAAGCTCAATAGACCTAATAGAACAGTGAAATAAGACTGCATTAAAGAACCAAATCACAGAGCACAAACCAGTTATGCACAAGCTATTTCCATGTTTGAGATACCTCTGACCCATAGCAAGTGTGTTAGAGAAAGCAAGTAGAATTCTGAAAAGCAAAATCTAAGAAAAAAGAGGAATCTAAGAGAAAAGTGGATAAAGCATTCCAAATACTTAAGATATATTTTTAACTTCTTACTTCTTTCTTTAAACATCCTATAGCCTTCACGGACATTTTGAGTGTACATTGGAATGATGGGCTAAGGAATCACAAAAAAAACCAAAAAGATGGAAATGTTATACTAGGTTTGAATTTATGTTTCAGTGCCTGTTAATGCAGCTAAGAAAATCACTTGAATACAGAGGATAATTATCAGTCAGTTAAGTAGCACATGAAGAATCTTGATGTAAAAAATAAACTCGAGAACAGAAATAAAACTCTATTTCTCAGCTTCCATAAACATCTATTTAAAAGTCACTATCTGTAAGGAAAATGACCGACATTGTTTTAGGGTTTATATAACTCATATATTTATTGCAGTATCACTGACTGGAACAAAAACAAAGTTTTGCTGTTTCCCTGTCTAAAGCTTTCATCATGAGTGGTGAATAGGAAAGTATTCAGCTTGTGAAATCTAGCAGAAAGCAAGAAGACATTCATGCTTGACTCATCTGCTTCTCAAAGAAGGGTCTCACTGAAGCAGTAATGTTTGGATAATACTTCACTGGAAAAGACTTCTGCAGATCCCTTGCACAAATAAGGCAATTGTATGTTGTCACTGACCTGGACTACACACCTACTGGAAGGCAGTTACAGAACAAGTTCACTTCATTATTGTGACTACGGAGAAACACAGTTAAGACACCTGCACTTGAAACAGTCACGTCTTACAGTCTGACATCAGATTTCATAATTTGTAGGCAAACTGATTGTGAAAATCACTGAAAGTGATTGTATCCATATATGCAATGGCTTTTCTCACCACTATTGTTCCTTTTCCTTTTTTTGAAACAATATTTTTAGCATATTGTCTAAAAGGTAATGAAAGAAGATTTCTGTGCTGTTAAGAATTATACCACAGAACAGAAACCACAGGAGAAGAAAAAAACAAGCAAGAAAATCACCTAACTAGAGCCTAACAAATAACTCAAAGTGATGGAAACCATTAAAAGGAAAAAAAAAATCCCTGACAGATAACAAAAATATCAAACACACAACGTTTTTATAGTAAACCCTTCAGAATGAGAAAGGAAGGCAAATTATTAGAAACCACTCCATAAAAAATTAATCAGTAACATCTTTTAAAAACACAAAACTACTGCATACTAAAAATACCACACTTTGCTTCAGGTATTGATTGAATGCTGTATGTCTAACATATAAAATGTTTGAAACCCTCTGTCATACCTATAAAACACTTCAAATTTTAGAAATAGTGCAAGAGAAACATGTCTTATACTATAAAGAAATCTGGCAAACACAAAAGTTACTCTCATACAGTGATCAGCCATTGAATTGCAGAGTAGCTAACAACATTCAGTCCCTAAGCTGGTAAAAACAGGTGCACACAAAATGTTTACATTTGTCAAGTAGCACAGTCAGATCTGCAGTAACCCACAGACTTCGATTTGCTGTACTGGAACTGACCTGGATCACACCCAACCAGCTTGAAAATCACAGACTCACAGGACAGCTGGGGCTTGAAGGAACCTCTGGAGATCAGGTAGTCCCTTGCACACACACGAGCATTTTGTAAACCATAGTCCCTGTTTGTCTTTTCCCTAACTAGACGTGAACCAATTTTTTGGCACAGATAAAATCCAGGGATCTTCAGAAGTGATGATGCCACCTCATTAGCCTGTCAAACCCAAGCCACGGGCAGAGGGTATTTCTGAAGGTCAGAACCCTGGCACAGATAGATTTGACTGAGACAAATATATGTCCCAGAGGTACTTTGAGTCATAACATTAAATAGTAACACTCTCCTTCTCTGACTCCAGTTAAGCAAAGTAGTTACACAAGATGAAGTGGAAACTGAACGTGGAAACCTGTAGGCAAGGACTGAGGCTAAAATTACCTTCCTTGTTTGCTTTTCTTCAACTTTTTCAGTGAAAGAAGTATTGAACATCTGTAATATTACATGAAGAACTGGAACGTCTATTCATATATAAAGTTGGTTTTGAAATCCCTATTCAAGTCATCTGTGGCAGGTTATTAACCACCAGATAGTCATTTTGAATAGTGTGTGTGGTTCTTTGGTTGATGGCTACACTGTATGTAGAATAAATTCAAAAAGGACCCTTATAATTCTATCTTGCCTTCATTCATGATCCAAGCAAATATTAGCAAAACCTATACGAGTTTCTACATTATAGAACAAGTTCTGATAGTTAACTGAGTCAATCCCCAGACTTTGGTCAACCTACAAGACTGGGCTGGCCAGTATTGAAAACGATGCAGCAAGAACAATCAGTCAATCAAATTCAAAATTTGTCAAAATATTGGATCCAGTTGCTACTATGGGCCTAACTTTATATATGAAGTGTTATATAAGGTTGATATTGCCCATACTAGTGTTAAATGCACAGCACTTCTTTTGCTATGTGTTTTGGGTTTTTTTTAAGTGTTTAGTTATCTAAGGTGTGTCCAATCACCGATTTCCAGAGATGCCCAAAATTCAGTGGAACTTGCAAGGTTTTTACAGTGATGCCCGCCATACAAGGATCCAGTCAGACCTTCTGATCATAAAAAACAAACCAGACTGAAGGAGTGCAATATAAGGGATACAAGACCCAGCAGCACTGTAAAAGTAAGCTCAGGATAGTAGCTGTTGAAGGACAAAATACTCTCTCTGTCCTCCTGGTCACAAACCTATATAGTGCATGTTTTACCAAATATTATGCAAATAACCACAAGATCCTTTCACACCTAAAGAACCTTATCCTCAATGAATATCCAAATCATTAAATTANAACAAAAAAAAAAAAACACACAAATTCTGTCAATAGAAGGTGCTAACAATTTTAGGTACTACTATTCAGCTATTTCCGCATGCTTCTAAATTATGGAAGACTGGTAGAATGAAGAAAATTACTAGCGATGATTTTTGTGATGTGTTTTGATCAGGGTGGGAGTCTCTGTATGGACACTCAGAGTTTTTTAATTCAATTTTTATGTAAAAAACCCACAACCTATTACATTGTATTACTGTAGGGTTCCACATGAAGGGAAAGCATCTGGCAAAATTGTTCAAATGTTTGAAGTAGTTTGAAAGACAGATATGAAAGCAAAATCATTAGAAATTACTCAGGTTGTTAAAGTGACACCTCTTTCTGACTTTTTGAGTATATTATTTATTTAATACATAAGAATGCTGTAAGGGAATTCAAAATGTCCATATGAATTTGACTCTTTATCCTGTTCACATTCTGATATTTTCCTACTAGTGGTGGTGTACAGGCCCACACAAATATATGAAGCATTTTGACTAACATTTACCAGCCCACACTTTTGAGAAAAAGGACAGGAAAGAGAAGAGAATCACAAAACACATGACTTTTAAAAGACCACATAGCAAGACAATGTAGAAATAGGACTCCCAGCCTAAAATGACTTTATCCATTGGGTAAGTGCCCCTAAGTTTATTCAAGTGTTTAGCTATCTGCCCACAAAAATTCAGAGATAGAGCTATGAATAAATATTAACCTGAAGTATGCATTTTGCAACTCCAAGTACTTTGTAGTAGGAGATACAGCACAAGAGTTCAAAACAAAGTTTGAAAACCAACAGATTGGATGGCATAAGAAAGATATGTAACCGCACAGAAGCCTGAAAGGAATGGTAAGAAACTTGAGTTTCATGGGAAGAACTCAACTCCCTCTACAGCTTCTCTTATATAAACAGAAAAGTTTAAGTGGAAGGCCAAAAAGGACTGCAATTGATGAGAAATTTGTAAGAATTTGAAGAAAATTGATGGTTGTGCAAAAAGCAGCAGAACAGATGAAACATGGATTTGCACCAGTATTGTCAGACACAAAAAGTGCTGGGTATGTTAAGTCTAAATTAAGGCAGAAAACTTGTATCTAGTGGTGATGATGATGAGAAGTGGCAGTTAGGAAAAAGACAGGGTTGCTACTCATTCAGCTGTAAGCCAACTCAAACAAAGTAATTTCCCAGAGACTGTATCAGGGAAACAGCCTCACATGAATTTAGACAGAAGAAGTCAGAGCTACTGGTAGAAGATTGTATTTGTAGATGATCATTCATATGGAAACTGTAATTGGAATGCTGGCCATGTGTATATTGGTGGAGTACAAACCAATAGAAGCACATCTCTTGAGGGTACTGAGGGTCTGACATCAACACTTAACACATTTCTGTGCTCTGTTTTTATGTAGAAGTAATTCTTCTTTGGTACCATTGACTGAATGCCCATTTTCAACTAGAGAGTGTTAAGTCCCACTCCTGGTTTATTTTCAGCCAAACGGATGGAGCTCAGTTATCCTAACATGTTCCTTGATGTGAATAAAAGCATGGTAAGCAAGTGAGATGGAAAAACTTCTTCAAAAGTGCACACATGATTCAAACGGACGTTGATGTAGACACACCTTGGGCTAGTCAATCCTATTGTTCACAAACGTGAAGAAAACTAAGGGTAAGAACAAAATCCTAGATCATCCCAGAATAAATGAGAAGAAAGAAAGATAAGGATAATACATTAAAGACCCATAAGAAAATGACTGGGTATATAGAAGTAATTAAGATATGAGTCTAGTAGGATGAGAAAAAAAGAATGAAACCTTATGGTAATCTGAAGAAGGACCAAAATGAAGATACCTGAAGTGTAGCCAAAATGGGACACTGGACACCTGCATGATGGAACAGTAGACATGGAACTGCAGAGACAGATGTTTTGCAACAGTCAAGAAAAAGTTTGATGGTTCCACAAAATCCTTGCATCTTACGGATTAATGTGCTTGAGGAAAGTGATGTGAAAAAGTAAAGAAAACTTTACTCCTCAACCATGTTTTCTGTCTGGAAGATTTTCCAACAAATACTCTTAAGCTGCATTTTATAATGAAGGACATATGCAAAAGGCATAAACTGGGATTGATAGTAATAATAATAATAATAATAATAATAATACTCACCACTCTTGCATCTAGAGCGACCTGAGCAAAACCTTTTCGATTTCCCCACATGAGTTGGTAACTTTCATCACTGAATAGTGCTTCTCTAACTCCACCTGGTGAGACGGACACCAAGTATCCATTCTTAAGTGCAGTGAGACACTCCTCCCTCGTGCCTGGTATGACGCCTGTCACTCCCAATAAAAATTTAAGTCCTGCAATAAATAAGTAGCAAATGCACAATGTTATGGGGATATATCACAAATACTACTTGCATGGAGGAACTAGATTACAACTAAATGAAAATCTAAGCTATATATTTAGACTAAGACAAATTTTGTGAGTGAAGCAAGACGCCTACAGAGTAAATATTGGCAAAATGAAAAAGACATGACAATATTTTTGCTCAAATGTTATGCAGTTGAACTACCTTACCAGGAGCATCTCAATAAACTAATGCTTCCACATGCTATTTTCTGTGATTATCAAAACACACGTTATGCAACCAAAACTTGTGCATTATAACTAGAAATCCGAAAACAAGTATCTATTTCTCCCTCCTTATTTGTACGTATTTTAATACAGAAAAAAAAAAAAAATCAGTACAAGAAAGATTACTACAAAAATATGTCCCTGGCACGCAGCTATTTCTTTTAAAATGTGATGTTTAACTTTTTAAACACTGAGGTTTTGAATTGTTAAACTGAGTATTTTGTGGTTAAATTGCAAACTATGTGGATCAAATTGGACTGCTGTAAGACTCTCAAGATGCACAAATGACAGAAGTTAGTGGGCCAAATTCAGCACCACATAAACATTTTACTGAATCTCTTTCCTCTGTTTCCATAGTTGGGATTTCTCTAAAAGACAGATTGACAACCACGGAAGCATTCTATGCTTTCTTATATTAGGTTCAAATTTTAATTATATTGGTTTGGAACTCCCAGAGAAAGCTTCAGCAAACAAGAATTTCTGTAAACTTCAAATTCACTGTTTGAACAGCATCGTTTGAAAAAAAATTATATTAATAAATGTAAGCAACAACTACGGACTGCCAGAATTGGTGCTTAGCAGTACCACTTTGATGAAGGTCTGCAACAGAAACTTTGGAAGACAATAGAAATCAGAGTGCTGAAACTTGTCATTTAATTGTATTTAATCTTATTCAAGGTATCATGTTTGATAGATGCTTCTATCAAAGAGACACGTCAACTTTGTTTACAAACAAAGTTTGTTTTTGTGAACTCAGACATAGATTTTTGTTTTATCCTACAGTCAGAAATGCCATATCCTTATTAAGTGAAGAGGCACTTCATTTGCTTGGCTTTAAAATTTTTTTCCTGTTAAGAATTATAATGTATCGCGTAAACATATTTTCATTTCTTATTCCCCTTCTCCAGGTCAGGCAGAATTTTATATCACTCAGTCATGCAAGACTTCTGTCTTATGAGCTAGCTCTTCAAAGGAAGGTATGCCAATGATCGTCATTGTCCTTTTTTTTTGTAATTTTATTGTTTTGCAGCTACTCTGAGATGAAGAGAGTTATTAATTCACAAGAAGAATTGAACTGAGTTTCAGTATATGCTCATGAGAGCCTATACTTTAAAGAACCAATCTGTGAATTGCAAAAGCAAATAAGTATGGTAGAGCAGGTTAGGGAAAAATTATGCTCAGGCTATTTCTTTTAGCCACATTTTCTACTAGTGCAGTGGGGAGGTCTGATCTCAATTATCTGTAGTCTTTTTTACCTTTTTGTAGCCTTTTTATAGGTTGACACCATATTTGGCACCTTTTGTTCCCCTATCATGAACATAATTCAAGCAATATGTTATGTACACGTCAGTAGTCCAAATATTGCACAGCTGAGTGTGTTACTTACTCTTGACAATAGCGTACTACAGATTTGTAATAAAAATCTGTACTATGGACACTTCAAATTGAAACAGGACCCTCTTATTTATCAATTAAAAAGAGTCTCCATTGCAACCTTTTGTGGGTACTCTTAAAAGCCAATCTTCTCTTGAAAATTTCATACTTCTGATGTGCTTAGTACCACACACTATCTAAGTGTGCTCGTAGAAAATTCTTTTCATCTTTCTAGGGATGCCTGAATATGGGTTTTGCATCAAATTTGCTTGAGTTTATACTACTCGTTTTCAGTGTTTGGACAAATTTCCTTTTCTGAAGAGTGTCCTACTTCTAAATAGTTTCCTTTACTCTCTATTATTATTGTAATAGCTTATTAATGTAAGTAGTATAAATGTTCATTTAAATAATGTCCCTGCTATTCCTTCTGGATGCTCTCCTTTATGCCTTGTTTTTTTCTAAAATTGAATTATCTTTGCTTCTTTGTATCTTCTCTTTTCACAATGGAATTATTAATTTCTTTCTCGGTGTATGGTGTGTATTGTGGTGGCCAGTATTACACAGCTCTCTTCAACAGTAAACTCTTCAGTGAAGTCCTACTCCACTGCAATGGCTTCTCAGTGTAGAGGGCAAGTAGGTAACTGATATCCTACCATTCACTGAGCTCTTCTGCACTCATAGCCCATTGCTGACCACTCAACACTAGATCAATAATAGAGTCCTATCCAGCACTTTCTACTGAGGCATGACATTACATCCCAAAAGGATTACATGCCTATAATTGGCTTTGGAGGGTTCACCAACGCTTTCACTGAAACAACAGGATATTCTACTTGTTTGTCCTGTTACATCTACCAACTTACAGTTTAAAAGCCTAAAAGCAGTCGTCTAGTTTAAAAGATCTCTTTAAAGTGTTTAAAACAGCAAGTTCACCAAAACCAGCAACATGTTAGGGTAACATGCTTAAATACAAGAGAACATATTCTTACCTGGTAAATGAAAGACAAAATGATCAGCTACTGATAGACAAAGTCTTTTCTTCCAGAGAAACAGTCTAGACAAAAAGTAAAGGTAGTCTATAGGAATAGCCCCATGGTAATACACAAGAATGCCTGGTCCTTCTGGTAGGTTTTCCACACCATGAAGCTCATAACCTGTTTGGGATGGAGAATAATACACCGACAATGATATCTGTAATTCACCTGCCAGTTTAAAAAAAAATCATTTACTGTCCTATGTTAAATGACTTTCAGAGAGTTGTGAAAGCCTCTGCAGTAGCTTTTGAAACAATTAAGTTCTGGATGAAACTTTTGGCCAATAGCAAAAATAAAGTCCCTCAAACACCACAGCTTATCACTGGACTGATTTGTTGGTCAGTTTAATCACCGAGACCTGAACCTTGCATTTTCTCCAGTGAGGGAACTAAATATTTATTTCCCATTAGGAAATTTACTCAGTACATAGTACAATAATAATAATTTTTTTAAAATTACAAACTGGTGCGAAAATGCTTCATGTGCAGAATTAGAGGCAAACAGTCTGGATGCTTTCCTGGAATACAAAAGTATGAATTTCCATTCTGTGACAGACAGTATGAAGTTTGGGATTTTACATAATAAAATATTTCTCTTTTTGAGAATGGTGAGATGTTTAAGTTGAAACCATAATTTTTAAGAATCCCAAAGAGAGGTTGTCTCCACAAGAGTGAAATGTATTCACTTCACAGCGGGAGGGAATTTCCTCCCAGACATGGACTTCTATGAATCCTTGTCCTGGCTCTTCCTACATATAAACTAGGCTTTAGGTAGAGCCAGACAAGAAGTCTAAAGTATACAAAGGTTTGGGAAAGCCACAGCTTCTGCCAGCTACAAGCTCTGTTCCACCTTGTCTGCCTTCATCTCCACCCCTGCTACAGCTCCTGTCATGAGTTGTTTGGGTGGGATTGTAGCAAGCAGAATCCTAGGAAGAAGTGGAGAAATTTTTATACTGCAGGATGCTCAAAGATAAAGGGAAAAGCTGTGAAGAAGGATAGCAACATAGATAGCAGCCTGTTATTCTTCATCCTTAGAACGGCAAAGTGGAAGTTACATTGCTGATGGTCTTAAATTTTAATGCTCCAGCCCTGGGCTGTTTGCTCACAGGCTCTGCTAAGAATATTACTTTTATATTTATATATATCGGGTTCTTTAATACCTTAAGAAAACATCCAGAAAATAAGCCACAGGCTTGTTTCTAAGGACTTTCTTTATGAATTTAGGGGAAAAAATAAGGGAACTTGGCAATGGTTCAAAAGTAAACAAAATATTCCACCACAATATCAGCTCAGCACATATTAATCAAGAACACCCAAGGCAATATTCAACCAATTCACCACACTTACGTCAAATCCAAGCCCTCCAGCTCCAAACCATCCGAAGCATCAAGAAAAGGAGTAAAGAAAAGGAAACAGAGGAAGCAAGAAAAGAGAGAAGGAGAAAGAGGGAGAGATAGCTACCACTGAGACTCTGTGGAAGGCCAGCTCTCACACATCCAGGCGGCAGGGCCACTACACATGGCACCCCTCTGCCTGTGGTTTTTATCTGCTCTGGTCTCTGTGGCCAAACCTCCCCAGGTGGGGCCTCTGACCCACTGACCAATCTGGGGTCACAGGCTAGGGTGAGGGGCCATGTTCTCACTGTCCCTGCCAATCCAGGCTGGGTCAGGGGCTGCAGGAGCTGTGGGGTGTTAGAGTTTTCCCAGGACATCTGTGACTGGCAACCACTCCGGGGTTTCCCATGTGGGCTCCAGGGGCTGCCAGGAGGGACACGATGCTATCCCACCTCCATGAGGTTTGACCCATCCCTTCCCCTTGCACACACACACACACACGCATCCCACAAGGTGGTTCTGACCTTTGATCTGGTGTCTAACACACATCTGTGGAAAGAACAAAACCTAGCATGCCACTGAGGGTTTTCCTAGGGAGTGGGGTATGTTGAAAGTATCTGAAGGTTAAGAGTAATGAAACTGAAAAATGAGGTTAGTTTTTAAATTCTGCCACAGTACAAACTTAGATGTGATATGTAACTAGTTCTTCATCCATACAGCTCTCAAAATGATTTTTAATTTTCATGACACAAAGTAGTTTTTACTAACTAAAAATAATTACATTTCCAACTAGAACTAACACTGCACTTCATTCTGATGCCATACACAAAGAAATGAACCTGCCTATCCAATTAAGAGAAATTTACCCTGTATTAATTAATTTCTCCCTTTCATTCTGCTTATTCTGTATTGCAATCAGTCTTTGAGGCAGAAACTTTTGGGTTAGATGCCATACAAAGTATAATAAAAGTAATTTATTTGCATCTATTTGGAAGAAAAAAATTAAAAATACTGTGTATTTACCACTTACTGTAATTCAAAGCTTCAGACAAGTCATGTCATACTTACCATGCCATATTCTTGCATATACATCCCAAAAGCTTGCTATTGTTTTCCTTGCACTATCCCAAACATCACTCAAGGGATCTGCTTTTAATTCACTGTTCCTCTGATATATTAAAAGTGAAATATTAGTAAGGTAAATGAAAAAGACAATTGTCAAAGGAACTATAAAAAAAACTAATATTGCACTAATTGTCAGTGAGGCGATGATCACATGAAAAAGGTATTTATTCAGGAACTCCACAACAGTCCATTCTTCCAGTGCATCGACAAGGCAGATGAGGTCAGTCATTGCTATCTGTCCTGAAGTGCAGGATTCTTTTCTACTTATCGTGTCCTGCAAGGAGAAGAAAACAACAACAGCTGTACTTTCTAATCATGGAAGTTTCTCAATTTAGGAAAAAAGTTTTCTGTAGTTACACCTGACACATATTTTGGTATAGCAAAGGTCTCTCTCTGTCATGCTAAGCTAGCTACTGGCTACGAGATTATTCTATATGTTTGTGGATCCTTTTTATACAGCCAGATAATAGGGGCTGAAAGAAGAAGGGCTGGAATTCAAGGAAGACGCAGGATCCCTGCAACATGGCCGCTCAGATGATTTCTCTGTGTAAGTGTGACTTACATTTTAGAATCTCAGAAGATGGTAAGGGGCAAGTATTTTCAGCAGAGTTAGCCAAGAACACTGCTGCCAGAGGTGTGGGCTCTCCCTGTCCTCTGTAGAGAGTCCAGCCTGGGCTTCTGCTCCCTCAGTTTGGCAATAAGGGGATCAAACAGCTGAGTGAGCAGCTGAAGGGTCAGCGAGCAAAATCAGAGCAGTCATGGTTCTTTCACAAGGCCTGAAGGTGCCTGGGCCAGCCTTTGGTACTGCTGGTAGCACTGGGAAAAGCAGCTCTTCACCCCTCATCGATACATTCATGCCAACAACTCTTCTTTCAGATCTTCCAGCCATAGCAAAGGCCGAGAGGGCTCCACAGCCCTACTGATACATTTGCCATGTGGAGCTCCCTAGTCAGCCGGCTCCTACAGCTGACTCTGCCTGCCTGGCAACAAGTAGTGGTTACACAGGAACACAAGACCACTCCAGCACCACTCACTGCTTATAAGATTCTTGAGCATTAGTCAGATTTAAACATCACGATCCAGTTCAGTAATCCATACTGAATACAGATTTTATTTGCCTCAATCAGGTTGCGGACTTGTTTAACAAGTTTTCTGCTCCAACACCATAACAAGTACCTACAAGAACCAAATTGTAATTGCCAGTCAGTGCCAGGATCATAAAATGCAGCAAGCCCAGACTTTTATAACTTTATGTCTTCAGTTGTACACGTATATGAGCAAACCTGCTCTACAGTACTCACGCCATTTTTGTTTTCCTTCTTTGAAGCCCTGGGTAGAATATAGGGATGAACTGGTGTAAAGCACGGGTCCCTTCAGAATTACAAGGAGTATAGCAAACAGCAAAAGCTAAAAGCAGCTGCAAAAAAGCACTAGAGACTAACAGGCAGTAAGGCAAGGAAGCCCCATGACAATCCCTCTGTGGACTGAGTAGCTGCAGTAGCTCTAAATTTGGTCTTGCACACTCCAATGAGATCTGTCCTATCTCAAACCCTTCAAACTCTACACTGGACACCAAAAAGGGCCATCATGGTTTAACCCCAGTAGGCAGCTGAGCACCACACAGTTGCTTGCTCATTCCCCCCTGCAGTGACATGGGGGAAACAATCATAAAAGAGTCTTAAAAGACAGTTTCATAGGTAGAGTACAAGCTGGAAAGATAGTAAACTAGGAGTTCAAAGGAAATAAGCACTGTATTAAAAGATGCTCAGCATGGTACAAACAAATGAAGCCAGTGTGACAAAGAAAGTCACAAGGCGTTATATAAAGTTGTTTATATCCTGATGAGTGGTGCCTGACTAAGATATAGGAAGATCTGGAAATTGTCATTGAAAAGAGATTTTTCAGTAACATTAAATACAGGAATAAAAAGGAATAGTCTGCGTAATTCAGATATTAAAATCTCTGTTGAGACAGTGTTTAAGAAGGATAAAGCTAGTGGTGCGGTGCTACTCTATAGTAAGTTTTTAATCACTGAAAGTTACTGATAAGAGCAGGGACTACAAATCCTCAATATGTGCAAAGCATGCTATGCTGATGGAGGCCAGGAGAAGGCCATGTTACCAGCTTGTCTCAGGCTACTGAAGCAGAAATACTGAGCAGTACTTGGAATAACTCATTCAGCTTACAACACAGGGTGAAGGAAATGGGTGGGCTTCAGATCTGGAACACAGACTACTACAGCTAGTACCAAAACTGTCTTAAAATCACAGATAAAATGTCCACATCCATAATGAGTGCACCAATAATAACCCCTCTATGATATGGAGATTAATTTGGATATATGGATCACTGGTGAAGAAGGGATCACATAATCAATTTACCAAAACTTTGAATGTTGTTGTGTCTTGTATCTTCATTTTATAAACACCTGAAATTCCCTATGACCTCCTCATATTTAGTTAACTTGAAGGACTAGGGAAAATCCAAAGGACTGGGAGGGATTTAAGATTATTCCTAAGTACCCAAACACAAGTAATTGCAGACTCAGCAGCCAGATAAAGCTCTGGCAAGATAACCGAGAAGCTGGTATGTGAAGAAGGTAACTGATGCCACTCATTATAATTTTGCAGGGAACAGATCTTGTAAACAAATTCACCTCCATTCTTTGAAGGAAGTAGAGCTTTAATAGCTTGTGCAGGTGCCATGTACATACAGTTTTACCAGGGGCTTCTCAAAGAGCTGCTTTAAAGCCACACATGAGCTGCTACTTGAGTCTCCCTTCCACCAGCCCCTTGCTGTATGTTCTCACTCCTGGGCTGGTCTCCAACAGGATCAGCTCAGCTCCCTGCTAACAGGATACCTGTGAAAATGCTGGCACAAGCAAAAGTAGTCTTGGGAACACCCCAAACTTAAGTTGGTCTATGGGTATTATGCAAGTATATTACCAATGATGCTTGTATTAGAAAGTACAGTTCTTTTAAATGGAGCACATATGAAATGAATGATGTCTCAATTAACGTGACAAAAAAGTATCCATCAGTGGTGGAATCTCCACCAAATAAGCCTATGTCCTACATTATGCAGCATTTTCTGAAATTTCTTCTAGTATTAATAGGATGTTTACATTGACCAGTGTAAACAATGTAACATCCCACTGATCCCTCTCCCTCCATCCCAATTTTTATGTAACAGAAAATCACTTGCTGGCTGGAAGACTACAACCTTTAACCTTGTTTGCTCACATACTACAGTATAAATGAACAACTTACTCATTTCTCATTTGAAGGTCAATGTAGACACTGAGAAAAAGCTTTAGAAATAAAATAAAATACCTCAATGTGCAAAATCATACTTTTTAAAAACCTACAAAACAGATTTTAACAGTACAGATTTGAGCAAAGACATCTGAAAGTAGTTTGGTACACATGGAGTAAATTCACCAGTCACCAGTTAGCTGGGTGGGTGGGATACAAGCTAATTCAATATCATTCCGGTTGAATCCAAGAGTGGGGAAAGAATATATGATTGATATATTGAGGAAAAACTGGAAGCAGTATGGCTTTTTCTGGAAGTTGGTTGCTCAACCATGGTTCAGTTCCTGCCTCACAGTTCAGTTGTACACCACCTCCAATATTTCATAAAGAAAGAATGAACTTTAATCACTGAACCCTACACCTTGTTCTTTGGACCATATGATGGGAGTCCAACATGGTAAATGCATTCCTCTTTAATGTCAGTATAACATCAAAGGACTATAACAAAACACGACTTCTGTTTTTCCATGTTCTATTGGCTCTCACCAGTACATTCCTGAAACCATAAACACAATTCTGAAGCTTTCTTTCTATCTAACACCATATAGGAAATTACTACACAACTATTTCAGTGCCTGTTGCAAGGCTATTAGTAAAAAACTCCTGGATTATGCACTAGGAGACAGTGCAACCTACTTACTCATAACTGCTTTTGTTTGCCCCAAATCTCAAAATTTAAGAGAGAAATTTTTCTTCTGCTTTTATTAAACCTTAGTCAGGAGCAGGCCCAATGTTCTTCAACACTGAACATCCTATAAAAGCTTAAGTGTTTTGTCATTTAAAAACACCCCAAACACTGCTTTTTTCTCATTTTATCTAGTGATGGACTGGAAGATATTGTTCTGAGTGGTTTCATTGTTCTTACAGAGAACAACATGTGTGTTGATGTATGAGGTATTTGTTTGGGCTCCACCTATAAAACATGGAATTCCAGAGTAATAGCTTTATCTACAACATAAAATTACAGGTGATATCAGAGAGAGATGGAACTCCTGTTGGGTCAGTGAGTTCTGAGGGGAGCTCTTCTTTCAACAAAAGTCTCCTGTACTACAAGTTGTTCAGATCCTGAGCTCCTACCGAAACATGATTTGTTGATAAGGATTATTTTACCAACACTATAATACCAGGGAAGAACAAAGCTGTCACAAGAGACCTATTATATCAAAATTAAACCTTGTAGCTGGCTTTCAACTGTGACCGAAGGGTCATAATATTGGCTTGCTGCTCACCAGTTTGCTCCTAGCAGTAGGTTTAGCAGAGCAGTGTAAAGTAACTGCAGGCTCTTCTAGAGAGAATTTTTTTTGACACCTGCTGTCTTGTGGCAGGCTCCTACTTTTTGGTCAAACTCAACTGCTCTGTTTCACAAGGGGAGCCATCTCACAGTTACAATTTTGCATCTTGCCTTTAAATGTAAATTAAATTCCAGTTTTGTATTTCCTGAATCTTTTGTAGCAGTTTCATGGAAAGTACCTCTCTTGCTGGTCTCACCCTGTCACCACCCACTTTATTTGTCCTCATAAATCCACCCATCTTGTATAGTCCTATGTTTCTAGAGCTTTCCCTGCCATCAGTATGTCCACCCCAAAAATGAAGGGTCTATCCCCTCAGGAAAGAAACCAATTACACTGCCCAGTCTCCCAGCTTTTTGCAGTCTTTCCACATTTTGCACATGCTGAGGATACCTAACCTAGAGTATTGGTTCCCCTTTAGAGCCTCGGCAAAAATGGGTAACTGAATTCCCACTCAGGTTTGATTGAGCATGTGGAAATTACACACTATCCCTGACTGAGTATCCTTGCTCAGCTTAGTTTCCAGAACTAGCGGGTAAAAGCTGAAAAAATAAAATCACAGAATTGTAGAATGGTTTGGGTTGAAAGGGAGCTTAAAGATAATCTGGTTCCACCCATAGACAGGGACATGTTCCACTAGGTTGCTCAACACCCCATCCAGCCTGGCCTTAAACACTGCCAGGGATGGGACATCCACCCTTCTCTGAGCAACCTGGGCCAGTGTCTCAGCACCCTCACAGTAAAGAATTTCTTTCAGATATCCAAAGTAAACCTGCCCTCTTTCAGTTTAAAGCCATTCCCCCTTGTCTGGTCACTACATGCCCGAGTAAAAAGTCCCTCTCCAGCTCTCTTGTAGGGTCTCCTTAGACACTGGAAGGCTGCCATGAGGTCCCTCAGAAGCTCTCTCTTCTCACGGCTGAACAATCCCAATTCTCTCAGCCTGTCTTCACAGAGGAGCTGCTCCAGCCCTCTGATCATCTTTGTGGTCCTTCTCGGGACCCAAGAGTTCCATGTCTTTACTGTGCTGTGGACCCCAGAGCTGGATGCAGTACTCCAGATGTGAGACAACACCTGGAGAGGAGTACAGGGGCAGAATCACCTCCCTCACCTTGCTGGCCACGCTTCCTCTGATGCAGCCCAGGATACTGTTGGCTTTCTGAGCAGCGAGCGCACATGGTCGGGTCTATGAAGAGGGTGTATGAGGAGCAGGATCTGGGCTCACTGCTGGTACTCGTCCTGCCCAGGCACGAGCGAAATACAGCAAGCGACCTACACCAACATATATCCCTTTTCTCCCCCGGAAACATTATCTAACGTTTCCAAACGTCATCACCACGAAGACTCGGAGGGTTTCTCCCATTTCAGGCGCTAAGGGCCCCCGAGAGCGGATCGCTGCGAAAGCACGGGGGTGCTGCAACCCCGCCGGACCCTTCCCCGCAGCCTGGTCCCCGCGGGGCGACAGAGCCTACCCCCGTCGCCTTCCGTCGCGTCCCGTCCCGTCCCGTCCCGCTCACCTGCCCGCAGCGGCGGCGCCGGACCCCGCGGAGGGAGCCCTGTCCCCGGGATAAACGCGCTGCCGCCCCCGCGCCCAGCACGGAGAGGCGGGGCTGGGCCTGGCAGCCCCCTTGGGCTCCGTGCCCAAATCTCCATTTTTAATTCTTCAACGATAAAAATCCCGGCACGGGCGCCGGGGGCCCCGCCCGGGCACGCCGGGCTGGAGGCGCCGCTTCCCATCGCAAGGGGACGGGAGACGCTCGGAGCCTGCTTGGAAGAAAGAAGCCTCCCCCGGGACGTGCTTCCAGTCAATTCATGTCTACGTTGATTAAGGAAACTTTCAGGCACTGTTACTGACTGCTGAGTTGAGCCCATGTAAGCGTTTTACAAAGGAGAGGGCCTCTTCAAAAAGTTTAGGAGAACTGCGTGTTACACAGACTTGGGCTGGAATTATAGTAGAATGGAGGTAGACCAGGCTATTATGGCTAAATTAAGCAGAGAAAACCTGAAACATAATAAATGCCTTAATGTTGTACCGTTGTTCATCCTATGACTTATGTGACAGAGGTCTTATTCAGACAGATAAGACCAATAGATACCACTTTTACACTTCAGAAAATAACTAATCCAACCTGTTTAAGGCAGTTAATAAAATTTTATGATTTGATGCAGAACAAGATATTGAGGAATAACAGTGACTCGCAAACAAAGAGGAGTGGAAACTTCCATTTTTCAGGTGAGCACTGGGAAAAAGAAAGTATATAGGATTAGAGTCAACTCCCTAAGAATGAAAAGGATCCTGAGAGAATGTGGTGTTTGTCTCTTCCAGGATGCAGCATACTGATTCAGGACTGAAACAAATCCTGAACAAAGGCACAACTGCCCACCAGCTGCAGTTCTGATCCCAGTGTGACACTGCTTTACAAAAGATTCACCATAACTTCAAAAAGACTCACTCAAAACTGTTCTGCTGACTAAGTAAGAATATTCTGATAACACTGTAAAGGGGATTTGCAAAGATTATCCAGTAGGATTTATTTCCAAAGAGGATTCTTCAGCATCAAGACTCCTTCTAAACACTGAGAGTCTTGCTTCAGCAAATGTCAGCATATTAGCTTGCCATCTGCTCTTCAGAAGACTCAGAGCAAGCAGTGCTCCAGTCTGAGCATCTCCTTGTATGTCTACATTCATCCCCATTGCAGCCCTTGCACAGCTCTCATGAAATAAAACACAAGGCTGCAGTATATTTCTTCCCACACATGCACTGTGCTGTAGCTGTTCAGGGGAAGTGGTCACAAACCTGCAAAAAACCATCCTCCAGTGATGCTTTTCTGATGGCTTCTGGCTATTATGGCTCAAGACAGACTTGTTCCATAAAAGCTTTTTTTGGAAGGAAAGAAAAGACTTGATAACCTAGCTTCCTGCCTAGCAGGAAGCAGCAAATCATTGGAAAAGTGGTTTTTCTAGTAGACAGATCAACAGAATGCAGATATAAAATCCTTAAGTGGCAGAAGTACATTTAGATGATCAGTGCAGATAGAAAAAGTATTGTACATAACACTTTCTGGCCAACACCCAATGTAGCTGAAATAAAGTACTTTTTTTTTTGTTTGCATTTGTATATATGCATGTGTAAATATTTCCTCACGTTTTCATGATTGTGTTCTATCATGTAAAGAGTCTGGATAGAAATGCAAGAAGAAAAACTGCTGCTGAAGAACAGAAGTAGAATGAAATAACCATAATAATATGGGTATTGAAAAATGCATTGGAATAAAGACTACTGAATAGCATTGTGTAATAAAAAAGAAAATAATTGCAATGCTATCTTTGCTTTTCCTTCTCTCTCTTTTTTTATTTTTTTTCCTAGAGTCATCTTGAAGAAAATTATATGAGGCTTTTTCAGAGTATTTTTAGGAATTTGGTATGGGCTTCTAGCAGCAGATTTAGATATGAAGAGAGATTTCCAATGATAGACAAAACTACTTTGAGGAATTCATGTCATTATATGAAATCAGAATTTAGGCATTTGAATCTCAGGGAGCGGGAAAATACATTACAGAAATGCAAAATTTCAAATAGTCTGGAATTTTTAGACAAAGTAATGGTAAAAAAATTTAAGAAAGAAGATTAAAAAATACCTACAAATACCTAATGTACAATATGTATTATCATGACTATAAAGATTCTATGAGAAATGGAGCAAGACCAACTGATTGGTATAATAAACTCTATCTTGTGAATCAGGAGCATATGTTAAATTTTAGCTAAAAATAAAAGTAGCAACCAAGGTGAGATAGAAATAAAAAATTAATGGGGCTGAAAAAGTACTTTGCTCTAATTTTGAATTAAGGTAATGAGGTGGAGAATTGGCAAGTGGAAACTAAATACGAAGGAGGAGAAATGACAAAACATGAATGAAAAATCAAGGTTCAGACATGGTAAGAATAGAGCTAGTTAATTTTCTCAATCTATGCAAGAACAATGTCTAGCAGATGTAATTCCAGACCCAGTAGTAAGGAATTTTTAGTAGCTTCATGAAGTTAAGGATACCATGAAACAGAAGAATAGCAAATATAATACCTATATTTGAGAAAGCAAGAAAAATTAGGAGTCTTCTGTATTCTGCACCACATAGTGTGTTCCAGACCAATAAGTGTTAAGAAAACAGAAGTTCAAGATGTGGAGAAATGGCAAACTCATGTTTCCTTTTCTAATTGTTAATCCTGCCAGGCAGATTTGCCAATGACATGGAGCTGTGGAAAGGGTAAGTATAACCTTAGGGTTTATCTCACAAGAGTTCCGGGTAGGATTAGTGAAGCGTTACAGCTAACATTGAAGGCATGACTGAGATATTTTTTGAAATATTGTATTTAATTCTATTTCCTCCTTGCTTATACAGATTAATTTAGATTGAAACAAGGACAGGAAAATGTCCAAAGAGTAAGGCAGAGGCATGTGGCTTTTTTTAACCTAGTAAAATGAAATTTCAAATGAGATATACCTGTTATAATTTTGGAAGGAAGAAGGTAAAAAAGTAAAGTAAAAGTAAAAAAGTAACTCAGTTTAGAGTCATTCAAAGCACAGAATAAATGAGTTAATGGCAATGTAACTTTGGCACGTGTAATATTCCAGTAAGTTTTCCAGTAAGAAAAGTAGAAGTTCTGAGTCTCTTTACAGGAGAAGTAATAGTGTTTCTACTGCTATTTGGAAGTTGAAATAGACAGGTTATAGAATTTGGCAGTCCCAGTCTGGTGTGCTTGAACGACACTGCAGGTGAGTTGTGCTTGGAGCTGGCTCCCGTTCACTGAGGATGGTTCCAGCAGAACCTGGAATGATTAGTTCAGTTGCCAGCTGGTCACAAGTGGTGTTCCCCAGGGCTCAGTATCAGGGCCAGTCCTTTTTAATATCTTTACCAGTGCCCTGGATGACAGGATAAAGCGCCCCCTCAGTCAGTTCACAGACGACACTAAGTTGGGAGGGAGTGTTTATCTGCTGGAGAGTAGAAAGGCTGTACAGAGGGATCTGAATGATTGCCCAAAGCAAGCGATGTGAGGTTCAGCAAGGCCAAGTGTCGGGTCCTGTAACTGGGTCGCAACAACCCCATGCAGCGCTACAGGCTGGGGGCAGAGTGACTGGAAAGCAGCCTAGTGGAAAAGGGGCTGGAGGGGCTGGTCAACAGCATCTGAACAGGAGCCAACAGTGTGCCCAGGTGGCCAAGAAGGCCAGTGGCATCCTGGCTTGTATCAGAAATAGTGTGGCCAGCAGGACTAGGGCAGCGATTATTTCCCTGTACTCAGCACCAATGAGGCCATACCTCAAATCCTGTGATCCCCATTCTTCCAAGTAACAATAGAGGTGGAAAGGTCTCAAGTTGCACCTGGGGAGGTTTAGACTGGGTATTAGGAAAATTTTCTTCACTGAAAGGTTTCTCAAGCATTGGAACAGGCTGCCAGGGCAGTGGTGGAGTCACCATCCCTGGAGGTATTTAGAAGATATGTAAATGTGGTGCATAGGACATGGTTCAGTGGTGGATTTGGCAGTGTTAGGTTAATGGTTAGACTCAGTCACAAAGGTCTTTACTAACCTAAACAATTGCGATTCTGTGCTTAACATAAAATGACCATTTGTGTTTGGAGGCCGCAAAGTTTCTTACTAAAAGAAACTGGTTACTTGGTGTTAGTTCTAAAAAAAAAAAGTGCCTCAGTCTTCTTTCCTGTTTCTTCATATTTGCTTGGACATGAATACCAGGACCTAGACAGGATTAGCAATTGTCCCTGTTTTGGTGTATGGCCTTTGCAGCATGGTGGCCTTTGTGGGTCCTCAGGACTGGATCTTACTTCAGCCAGTAATGTTGTAGAGTGATGGGAAGAGATGCCTGTGTTGGAGATCTCAAGTTTCAGTAAGTTGAACATGAACCTTTTTTATTTTTCCTCCTTCAAAATTGATATTCTAGACATATCCATCACTGATGCTAAAATGTGGGAATCAGGATAGTACCACAGCTGCAGGATTGTTTGCAGGCAGGCTTTGAAGCTGTAGAGGTGGGGCCCAAGACAAAGAAGAATTATTTGTTTTTTTTTTAGGAGAAATGTTTCACTGATGAAAGTAAAAAAAAGGAGCTTTTTCTTTAGATCTTGAAGGAAACATCCCCAATAACATTCTTGCAAATCTGTGAGGTGTATTGAATTTTCTGACAGTAGATGGTATAAGCAGCTGTATTGCTCAGACAAGGGAATCCAGACATTAAGTGTGAAAGCTTGTTCTGTTTTTGCCTATGTAAAATTGGCAGAGTCAAGCCAAACGCTGCCTGAGGGCTCAGTCTTAGTCTGTGCTTGAAAGCATCGTGGCTGTCCTCCAGGAATATTAAAAGTCACTTGACATTAAGTTTTAGTGGCTTAAAAACTAACTTGGTTCATTTGCCCTGAAGAAGGAGATATTGTCCTGAGCAACAGCATGGATTACTTACTCCTAGCTTCAGGAAGAGCTCCTTGGTCCAATATTCTGTGTAAACCATCCCTCTGACATACTCCAGATCATGAGAGCCAAGACTACTTTGCTGGTCAAGTATCCCCATTTCTTTTTCATATCCTCCATCTTATTCTCCTCTTCCACACCTGTCAATGTAGGCCATCTGGCTCCAGATTCAGCAGCTACTGGCTGGGTTCTCAGCCCACAAGACTGGAAACTTCTAACCACTGCAACTGGATTTTACCACTTGATAGAAGGTTAACCCTTCACTATATCACAGTTTTTATCCTGCCTGCTTGTCACACATATATTATTAGTGGTTTTCAGCAGATCATTTTCTGATAGCAGAGATCTAACAAGTCATCAGGATTTTTTGAGTCTCTTCCAATTTTTAAAGAAACATGGTCTCTACCAGGTATTGTATCTCTCTTTTCTCTATACCTTAATATTTTGAAAGCCTTCTTTGCATTCTTTTCCAATATATCTCCACTCTACTGACATTCATATAATTTTTCCTTCTTTTCTTATCTAATTTCAGCCTGCATTATTCTTACTCCATACTTTTTCCCAGCACTAAATCTTAGGCTGAGATTATCTCTCTCCTTTCCATGTCTCTCTGTTTCTATTCTCCACATTAATCCATCTTGTCTCCGTCACCCTGGTTCATAGTTTCTTTGCTCAGTTTATGACAGTGCCAGCAATGAAAGCTTCCCTCTCCAGTTGGATGCACCATTCCCAGCATCCCTTCACTGACCCAAAAACTCTATTGAATCTCCACAGCCTCATTACCTGAAAATGCCATTGTCCATTCCCAGCTGTTTTACACACCACAGCTCCTTTGAAAAAAAAGACTGTTCCCCAGTTTCTCACTCACCTTCACATCTGTAAAACCCCACAGATATTTCACAACCCCCATCCTTCCTTCTCACAACCTTCACTACTCTCTTGCATTTCTCTCTCCCTCCAGTGTCCTGGAATTCATTGCCTGCACTGATAGCTTTGAGTTATTTATGTACCTAGAGGAAATAGAGTGAGTTTTTCTGTTTAGTTATAGTTGTTTAATTAATACTATATATTGAGAGAAATACAGCATATACAGAGGACAGTCTTTGTAGATCATAGTATCATAAAATCATGAAATTGTTTGGGTTGGAAGAAACCTTACGGATCATCTACTTCCAACCCCCCTGCCATTTAGATATTAAAAGGTGACACTCTTTTTGAACATAAGCACACTACATTTTTTTATGCTTTATAGTAGGTCAGCCTAAATCCAGGTCAGAAATTGATCTAGTCATTTCCCTCCATTCACTTCAGTATTACAGTGGACTATTTAGCCTCCGAGTCAATGGCTTAAAGCAATTCATCCCAAATACAAACAGAGGTTCAGAAATGTTTGGAGTTGTTGCACAGTGTTTCCTGTGTTGCAACACCTGTGATATCTCAGCAAAAACATGCATACATAGTTTCTCTGATAACTCACCGTCACTCTGAGCAGAGTGAACCAAGCCCAGTGTGGCATGAGCAGTCAAATACTAGTGATGGCTGTAAGTGTACATCTTTTAGCAGGACTGAAGTGTATTTAGTGTACTTGCCCTGTAGTGATGTCACTGACAGGCACAAATGCAAATTACATGGCTATTAACTGTTATGTGCTCTTGAATATATGGTTATTTTCTAAACTCATGGACATGTGGACACAGTAAAATATGGCCTTATCTCATGAGACACTTTCCATTAAGTAGGTTTGTAAGGCTCATACAGTGGCTGGACTACAGTCAGGACTGAAGTCTTCACATCAGAACGGGCTAACTGATGGCCTTATTGCTCCTGACTGATTGCGCACCACTTCAAGCATTATGAACCGTATTCACCTCTGAATCCCAACATAAACATTGTAATATAATTTAGGTCCTGATAGTCAAGAGGTTAGGCGGCTTTGCTCTAGTTATTACTTCAGTTAAATACTGTAATAATAACATTCTTTCTATTGCAAGCAGTTGAGTGGGTGTATAGGTAGCAATTGCCTAAGTGGGTAGAATTTGAACAGATGAAAATGAAATAGATGAGCTGGAATATCAAGTGTGGGTGACATGCCTCCCTTTATACATCCTTTCAGCTTGCCCACGCAGGATGTACACACCAAACAGGGCAGCCTTCTGAAGGGCTGTAAGGTCAGAAAACCTTTACAGGAGCATGGGTTTTGCTGAATGGATCTGTCTAGGATGCTTTATGCTTCAGGAATTTAAGGGAAAAGTGTTTAACAAGACATTCTTCGGTTTGGCCATTTATGAAAATGTGCCTTCAAGTATTCTGCCTAAAATGAAAATTTTAGAAATGTTTTCTTCTGCATCACTAAGAATAAATTATGTGAATTATAATCTTGACTAAGCCACAGCAGACAGAAGATGTTAAAGCCTGTTTGAGGTGGGGTTTTTTTGATAAAAAACCCCACTTCTTTTCATAGGGGAATATATTTAAAGATAAATGAGAAAATATTGTAACATCATTTCAAATTACAGGAGTGTTTCATTCTTAAATAAAACCAGAAAACCCAGCGAGAAATGTGACAAACATCACTTTTAGGTTGATGAGGAGTCAGAAACTGTAGTCAAGTTTCTTACTGGGGCAGTTTTTCTTATGGTAGAAAAATACAACAGATTAATGCCTCAATAACATGCTTGGTCCAGTATCACTAAGACATTTGAACCATCTGGTCAGTAAGCCAACCCTCTCACACAGATAATGACAACACTTTTGGACTATTTTATATGTTCACGTATTTGAGATAAGGTTTTACCATCATGGGTAAGCCAAACTTTTCTGTCTCTTGTCCTGGTAACACAAAGAACTGAATTCAACCACACTGGATGGGCTTAAACAGAGAAGGGCAGTGACAATGATCTCTGATGTCACTCTACAGACGAAGATGTTGCCCCTCTCTTCTATCCAAGGAAGAAAAGGCTCAATCCGCTATGGCCAGAGCAGGACTGGAAGGGACTGAGTCACCTCAAGAGGTGAACAGATCCATCCCCTGGCTTAAGGCAGTGCCACATGTGTCTGTGATTTCATAGATGTTTGTCTATGTTGGCCTAAAAAGAAATCTAGTGACAGAGATTCCCTCACAACACTCTGACATGATGGTTATTATTATGATTTTGTTATGAGTCTTCTGTAAAGCAAACAGACATTTCAGAAGATAAAGGATTGTCTGTTGGGAGGGATTGAAAGACGATAAATTAAAGCACTTTAATATTCCATTAAAATTAGTAGTAATCACGGATACACATCCATTTTCTTTGTTGCAATTTTGAATGTTCAGTTCATGACACAAGAAAAAAATTAGGAGCTCTTCAGGAACATGTAAAATGTAGTAATTTTTGCAATTAAGCAATAATAAATCATGATTTCTGGTAATTTCACAAAGGCAATGCTATTAACTGAAAGAAACCTGAAAAATCAGGAAAAAATTAAGCTTATATTTTAGTAATAAGAAAGTGGATCAAACTCTCATACTTTCCTAAATAGTCTGCCTTAAACCATTTATCTCCCCTGCATGTCTTTCAATGCCCTTTTCCTTTCAGAAAAAGTACCAAAGTGCTTCTTGAACTTATGGGCTTTTTCCCTAGATTTTCAGTGATCAGCCACACTTTACCGGCTTTTTCAATGGTTCTATGACTAGTAAGGAATTAAATGGCTGATTTACAAGACAGTGATGTTTCTCTATTTCGGATTTACTGGGATCTAAAGTTACATTTTGTCAAGGTTTAAACCCAGATGGCATCTCAGCACCATGCAGCTGCTATTCATTCCACTCTCCCAACCCACAGGTGGGATGGGGAGGAGAACTGGAAAAAGGTAAAACCTGTGGATTGAGAGAAAACAGTTTAATAATTTAAATAACCTTAATAATAATGATAACAACAACAATAATGGCAATGAAAAGGGAGATAACAAAAAGAGAGAGAGGACTAAAACATAAGACAGGCAAGTAGTGCCCAATACAGTTGTTTCTCATGCGCTGACTGATGCCCAGCCCATCTCTGAGCTGTGATGGCCCCTCCCAGCTGACTCCCCCCAGTTTATACACTGAGCATGACACTATAATATTGAATACCCCTTTGACTGGTTCAGGTCAGCTGTCCTTGCCCTGCTCCCTCCTGGCTTGTGCACCTGCTTGCTGGCAGAGCCTGAGAAATGCAAAAGTCCTTGACTGAGGGTAAGCACCACGTAGCAACAACTAAACTACAGTGTGTTATCAACATTATTCTCATGCTAAATTCAAAACACAGCATTGTACCAGCCACTAGGAATAATACCCCAGCCAAAACTAGGACACATTTATAGCTGCAGTGGCTATTAATAAAAACTTGTCAATAACCCAAGTTTTTAACTTTTAAAAAAAATGATTCAACATGTTTCTAAAATAGATTCATCCACGAAGGAAAAAATACAATCTTGTAAATGTTTCAGAATAAAATCTGAATTTAGTAGACTCACTGCAATGTGTTAAACCACATTCATTTTATTTCACTCACTGTGCCATATATATATTTTAGTAACACTGCCAATTCCACAGAGCAGGATCCTGAGTTCTCATCCACATTTGAGATCTTTTTACATTGCTCTAGCAGTGTGAGGACACCTGAAAAGCTACTTACTATTCATATTTCTCTAGAGCTTCTTCACAGTCTTAGAGAAGGGCCTAAAATAAGTTTTCTCTAAAAATATGTAGTTCATATTTAAAATGCTGCTCATGTAATGAAAATGTAATTCATTTTAGATGCAGTTAATTTTAAAAATATGTATTGTATTTTCACACTTATTCATTCCTATGCCCAAGATGTGAATGTGCCTGTGTGCTGCCAGGTTGGATCAAGTAATTTGAATCACAAAAATCATCCTTCTCACACTTTTCTTCTGAGAGTATTCTGTAATAAGTACTCCTTCCCTCTGTTTGAGGATTGAACTAATTTTCTTTTCCTGTTTGGATAACTAGACGTTTTTATCCAGAGCTCATGAAGTGCTCTCCTGGAAGATATTTCTGGATCATGAGTCTGAGCCACAGAACAGTCTATTCAAAGCATTGGCCAGCAGGAGATAAGATGGTGTTTTCAGCTAAAGATCTGGACAAAGCACTTTGATGTAGTTGTTTCTTTTTCCCTGGCTACAGAAAAAATAGATAGGAGGCAAAAAGTACTGTCCAGAGATATTCTCATCATTGATTGCCAGCTTTGCCTGTGAGAAAATTATAGAATCTTGGTCAATCCAATATGTTCTTGCATGTTGTGATTAAAATTATACTTGATAATTTAGCATTGATCTGAATGAAACAGAAAGAAGAATTAAGTAAGTGCATTTTGTACAAATTTCCCTGGGTTTTCCTATGAGAAATCTCAAGAGTTTGCCTTTTTCTTCCTAAATTAGCACATAATTCTGTGGTGTTCTTCCATTCCAACCCGGGGATACCTGACATCTGCATTAGTAGAATGCTTGTTCTTTCCTTGTGAAAGAAGTGCTTGCTAACTATAAAAATGGATCATGAAACCTATTTGCCAAAATACATCAGTCAGTGTAGTATGTTCTTGCCCCTTTCTATTTTCTCAGTTTTTTTAATAATTCTGAACTCTTGGTTAGAATAGAAAGAGTCTACCATTTTTTTAGGTCAATCAAGAACTGTATCATCTGGTAGCTAATCTGGTAACAAACATAAGCCACTGGATGGAATTTCTATATTTCATTATTTCCAGGAATATATATATATTTCAATGTTTTCTTATCAAATTATACACAACTTTTTAAAGGGATTGGCCAACTTGTTCCCTTCTGCAAAAGACCGTCACTTAGTAAAGGCTTGATGTCAGTATTGCCAGCCTTCCTGTATCCACCTATTGAGCCCCTGGAAATTTGTCCATCATTACAGGTATTCAGGAAGGTGTTTTTCCCAAGAATAGCAGCTGCCATGAGGTTGGAAGAGATCAAGACTAATGTGGCTGCTTCTTCAAATGTAGTATTCTTTTTTTTTTTTTTTTGGGTACCTCTGAGACAAATTTTTCCCAGATGATAAAATTTAATCCAAGAAATTACCTGTGTTCTCTCCTAAAGTTTACAGCTCTGAGACTGGGGTGTATGCTGCAGATACCAAGAAGTTAATCTCCTTTTTACCTCTGTAACACTATTTTTTTTCCCAGATGGACAGCGTAACTACAGAGCAAATTGCATCAAGGCCTATTGTATGACTGCTAAGGTGGATGGAAGTGTGCTCTGTCATCACAGCCCACACAACCAGTGTTCAAGCTGTATCTGTGGCCTCAGTGTTCTGAGGATATACTGCCATTCTCACATTGCCCACACCTCATCTGTAATGATCTGCAACTGCATCTGTACTGCTTCTGACGATGCTGCCACTGAGCCCTCCAGAAGGACTTGCTCTAGTGATAAAGCCTTCTATTTCTTATTTGCCGCAGGGATTATGAAACCCATAACTCAGTAACTGCAAACAGGTCCTGAAGGTCTCTCAAGAATCACATAATCTGCCAAGTTGGAAGGGACTCACAGGGATCAGCAAATCCGACTCCTGGCCCTGCACAGGACTATCCCAAACAGTCACACTGTGTGCCTGAGAGTATCGTCCAAAAGCTTCTTGAACTTTGTCAAGCTTGGTGCTGTGACACCTTCCCTGGGGAGCCTGTTCCAGCGCCCAACCACACTCAGGGGGAGGGACCTCTTTCTAATAGTCAACCTAAACCTCCCCTGACACAACTTCAGGCCATTGTCTCAGTGCTGTCCCTGGTCACCACAGGGAAGAGATCAGTGCCTGTCCCCTCTCTTCCCCTCATGCGGAATTTGTAGCAGCAATGAGGTCCCCCCTCAGTCTCCTCTTCTATAACCTGAACAGACCAAGTGCCCTCAGCCGCTCCTCATACAGCTTCCCCTCAAGGCCCTTCACCATCTTCATTGCCCTCCTTTGGACATTCTCTAACAGCTTAATATCTTCCTTATACTGCAGTGCCCAAAACTGCACACAGTGTCCAAGGTGAGGCCACCCTAGTGTAGAGCAGAGGGGGACAATCCCCTCCCTCGACCAGCTGGCGATGCTTTGCCTGATGCCCCTGAGGACATGGTTGGCCCTCCTGGCTGCCTGGGCACTGCTGATGCATATCCAACTTGCCATCAACCAGGACCCTAAGGTTCCTACAGCAGCATGAAATTAAAAAAGAGAGTGACTTCTCCCAGCTGCATTCCTTTAAAGTGCACTGCCCTTATGAGTATTTGCTTTTTGCCATTCTTCTTTTCTCTTTCAGAATCTGCTAAGAGCATGCCTTCTGGGATTTTGGCATCAGGAGAGAGTTTAGCTGGTGCCAGACATTTTTCATCCCATGAACTGATGCAGTGGGCATGAAGGGAGCAGGAGGGATCATGAGGGACACACTCACTTTAAGAGTGAAAACTCTTCAAGCTCTGCAAACTGCGCACTCCAGTGTGCAAATCTGGATTGCACACCTTCAAGACTCCAGTTGTTTTGTTGCTGAGAATACCTAACAGTTGGCATCATCTGGCTAGTTTTTAATGCAGTATCAGCTTTGATACAAGGTACAGACTCAGGACTGTCTCATGTCACAAATAATGTTAGCCTACTGACCTTTGATGGCTAAGGAAAAGTTTGTTAATACCTAAGGACTGAAATAATTAATTCTGGTGGAAGATTATAAAAATATCTATATGTTTTTAAATGCTCTGTTATTACCACTAATTGTTAGGTAAAAGGTGCATACTACCGAGTGCACTCCCTGATGATTTGGTCACGGTATTGCAGATTTAATCTTGAATTAATGTCCTCTTTCGTCTGCTGCCCTAGGCCTTGTGACTGCCTGCCTGCTACATGACTCAGCCCCCCAGCTGAGGTCATTCTTGTTTCCAGCCATCAAGGGTACTGGTTGTCCACATAACTCCGAACTAACAACTGAAATTGCAAACAAAATACCATTGCTCCTGACCGGATGTCCCTACTCATGTCATCCTCAGGTAAGAAGCTACTGAAATTTTTACCATTTATATTTGAGAACATGTAGTTGAATTAATGAGTTAAACACTACCTGAAAAAAATATGTCCTTTTTAAGGCACTCTTAAAAATAGAGAATATTTGATGAGAAATTACTACAGTTAAGTGCAGTTGGCATTACACTGATGTTTTCTACATCATCATGCACCTAAGGTAGATTGCTAAATAGTTTACTCAGTTAATAGGACTTTCAGAATTTCTGTTTTCTAATAATATAGGCCAAAGACCCCTGTCAAAACACTTGTCTCCTATACCCTGTCAGGTTAGCAAAACAATGTCTTTGAATCATTCACCCAACAAGGCAGTTCTGCTAGATGTGCAGCTGACAGTAGCCAATTGGAAAAAAAATATTTGCATAGATTTTTCTTTTCTTAGTTTTGTCACCTCAGAGGTGTGCCTCCATGCAATGATGCCTCAGTGGGAAAGTATCTCCCATCCATCACAAATGCGGCCATGCGAATCTCTTTAAAACCAGAGACTTCTTCAAGATTCAATATCCCTTTTTATCCTGCTCAGAACTTCCCAGGCTCATTAAAGTGAAAGAACAAGCCACTAATTGATTGCACATCTGTGGGTCAAGACCATTTTTGAAACCAATATAATGTCATTTACCTAAACGCTGTAAGTCATATAGATGATCGTAAAGTCATACTTCGTAAACAGCTTAATCAAAGTTATAACAAATAATTAACTCTTCCATTAACACCGCCCAGATCTGGAAATAATCTTTTTAATCATCCTGGGTAGAGCAGTGGCAGTAAATAATCTTGCATAACAGCTGACATTTTATAGAGCCATTCTGCGTCAATATTTTTCTTTTTTTAATTTATATATATAGTTTGCTCTTTGTCCAAGAAGAGTTTCATAAAAATCCCTACTTAAGAATAAGTTTTTAGAATAACAACAGTGATGTTAAAAGGATTTTTAGTACCTTTCATGTCTTGATGCATCTGCGCCCACTTGCACCAACTAATATGTGTCCTATAAGAGTAGAATTACACCTTGTTCACCTATAAAAGAGATCAGCCACTGTTCTAGTCATGAGCCTGAGACTGGCAGCTTGGGACTTTACATTAGCAAATCCTAACATTCTTTCTATTTTGCCCTTGTTTACATAAATTATTTGTGAATTATATAAAACCAAATTAAAAATTCCCAAGTGTTTTGCATGCATTATAGATGCATTTACCTCCATGTAATAGTGGGAGTTGCACTGTCTGTTGAAATAATGTCATGTGATTCTATAGAACTGGATGTATTTTAATACAGGGTTACCACTTCATATTCCTCTCCTTCTATTTGTTAATGAAGATTTTATTTTCCTTCTCTTATATAAAATTATTCCCAATAATTTCAGAAGGAAATTAATTGTTCAGAGTTAAATGCCTGTCACCAGATTCAGAGATGGTAGCCTGCCTTATGTTTAAAGCTGGAGAAATTTTGTAAGATGGTTACTCTCAGCATAAATGAGATTTTGAGGGAAGGTAGAGGCAGTTTCTGACAAAATTCATTAGAATACAACAACTGGACAACTGCTAGGTTAGAAAATCATGTTCTCTTGACATGCTTCTATTACTGTGTAAAGTTCAAGGGAGTCCCTCAGGCATTTCTAAAACTTATGCATATGATGATAACTGCCACTTCTCCCAATTGGTTATGAAAACTAGTCGTAAGTTTGGAGAGTGTCTTAGTTTAGAGTAGACTAAAACAATTTAGAATTCCTTTCTCAAACTGACCACACCTCTTTTAAATGTAAAACAAAATTTTAATTTGGAAAATGTGTAGAAGAAAAGATAACAGTTCTTAACTACTAAATATAT
>VWZG01008501.1:104802-120431 GCA_013396735.1 Grallaria varia
AAAAAAAACAACTCCCAAAACAAACAAAAGAACTCTCCTCCCAGCCGTCAGGTTGGCATTCGGATCATTAGCCAGGTCTTTGTCGAGGAGGGTGTCAGCTCCCAAAGTCTATGTTGGTAGGAAAAGAAAAAAATTCTGACAAATTCTAAAACTATAATAGAGGGTAAAATGTCTTTTTCATCTCTGACAATATATAAACCTAATGGCCACAAAAGGATCATCAAATTTGGAAAAAAATAGCCAGGTATTGCAACAGCGGTCTGAAACTTTCAAAAAGCCTGCTGAGACTCAGTGTCCTGCTCTCAGAATATCCACCTTATTATTGTCCTACCAAATTATCACACCATATCCAAATTCTGAGCAGGTTCACATAAAACTCAGTGAAATCCCAGTAACAAACAAACAAACAAACAAACAAACAAACAAACAAACAAACAAACAAACAAACAAACCCTGATATATATGTGTAAAATTATAAAAATACAATGTAGATACCCCAAGAGGTCATCTTGCCTATCTGTGCTCTGCTCTAGAGGATGTTCAGCCACCCCTGATTATCTCTGAAGGACAGCTATTTCACATGCAGTCCAGAGAAATCAGGATTCAATCCCATGACTTCCCCTGTAAGACCTAGGGTCTGCCACTAGTACCCATTAACTGAAAGTATTTCCCTCTGTTATCTTGTTTGCAAGAAATCATTTGTAGTTCTTCAGTCTCAGCATCTTGTCTGCCAAAATCCTTGTTATCTAAATATATCTGGCCTGAATTAATAAAAGTGTATTTTTAAAATTGCTCTTTGACCACCATTTAATGGGTTCACAGATTTTTTCTGATAAGATCAGTAATTTCCGGATTCTGTTGGTTGTGTTTTTTTGGGGTTTTTTTGATTCTGTTGGTTGTGGTTTTTTTGGTTTTTTTTTTGGTCATCCTGAGATCATGGCAGTTTCTCAAGCAAAGTTCTTGATAAAGAGCCACTGATGGACTGATCTTAAACCTTTTTAGATATACCAGTAGAAGAGAACCCAAGTGAATGGTTGCATTTTGCATAGATATTTCTTCTCCAACCTGCAATTTCTTTTCCAAAGTGTGAACACACTTCCCTCAGTTTTCACAAGCTAAATCTGGAATGCACTGTTAACTGGTTTTGATGAAATGCAAAAAAACTACTTCTTTTTTCTTAAATCTTCTATAAATTCACATCCTCACTTCTCACACTATGATTTTTTTCTTTAGCAGTTAAGCTTTGGAATAAGATTATTTTTTTACTGAAAATATCTTTTAAATTCTGTAATAATAATTTCTAAATCGGTGTAATTTGAGGTTTACATATACAGCTCCACCTTCTTTTGCTTTCCTGTCGGAAGAACACTGTTTTGATTTGTCAATTCTCTCTTCTTTTTAATTTAATTATAATGAATTTAATGGGAAGTATTTTATATTGTTGTTTTTCTTCTCAGTAAATAGCATTCAGGATTAATTACTTAAAAGCAAACACAGACAACTTACTCAGGAGTATAGATAAGAGTCACTTCATTTGCCATGTGAATAAACCACTTCAGAGTTTTGAACAAATATGCCCAAACAGAAAATTAAAAAAAAGTAACAAGCAATCCTTTTCTTAAAAAAAAAAAAAAGTAGTATTTTTAACCTCTGGCAAAAGGTTAGATCTGGTTGATATTTTCTTTCTGCTCAAAGAATATGTGTAAGGTGAGTTGTGCTTCCTTGATGGTTTCCTTTATATATTATTACTTGGCCTGTAGGGAAACTGCAAGAGACATGAGACTGCCTGATTCCTCAGAATTATTTCAAAGTCCAATATCTCCTGTCCACAGGGGGAACAAAGATCCTGAAGTACAGCTAGTGATTTTCTTCACCCAGGCAAGAGCAGTAATGTCTCTTACAGAGTGCTTTTAACCCATCCGATCTTATTCAAATGAGAGAAATATTTTATAGCTAGTTCAGAGTGTATGTCTCTTTGACAGTTCCAGACCTTAGCACTGTAACATTCTCTATTCAAACTCTGAATTTTAGGCAAACTACATAAATTTTATTGAAAAAACACCCGAATTTTATCAATTTGGAAGAGTTTAAAAACTAGAGAGATCAAATAGGTACAACAGTAATATATTGTAATTTCATCTTGTACTCCTTAAAATACCTCATTTCATTCCATCTCCTTTTAAAATCTGTTATCTGTTTCTGACTGTCCACTGAATTAACTACCCTTCTCCTAATTCTGTTTGCAAATATCCCCTGTTTGATTGCCTAAGTCTTCTGAAGAATTCAGAATAGTAGTTCACAGCCTTGTGGATTCTGGTAGCTATTTCAAGCAGGAGATTAATCAGTAATCAACTGTGGCTGGTTCACTGGGTGACATCCTTCTTGAGAAATGCAAAATGTCCAAAAGGAAGGCTGTATGTCCAAATCAAACTTGCTTTGTTGCAACACCTTTCTCTGAAACCTTCTCAGGGATTAAGTTTCCTCAGTCTGTTTAATTAAGGAGAGCTGGATCAAACAGATCTAAACATGCAAAATTAGGTGGGATAAATATTGCTATCTTTCTGTTGCATTTCCACTGTGTTCAGCAGAGATGAAATTTGTAATTTCCAGGAAGAAAAAAAAAGAGCCATCACTGTGTAGAATAATAGGAACAAAATAGTCAACTCCCACTTGTAATATAAAAACACAGAACTGAAAATATCTGTACAAATCCAGTCTCCAGAAATCTCTGGAACAGGCATATGGCTACTGAAGAAGCCCATAAACATCTACTTCACTTGCAGTGACACATGATGCTTCCACATCAGCTGGCTTAAGAATTATAATAAGACGTCAAGAGCCATAGCAATTAAGTGTCACGGGACAAGAACGGGACAGATTAAGGGAGTTGTCAATGACAGAGTTATCTGCAACAGGAAGGAATTTGTTTAAAAAAACTCCCAGATGGTGGGAAAAAACTGTTTCCTTGCCAGACTGACTGCAAGTCTGGCAAAACAGATTAATACCGAGCACATAAGGAGTATAGACTAGAAATACACCTTGGCAGTTTTAATGTCAATAGAAACACAAAGACATTTTATCCTGCAAGCCCAGGGTTAGAAAAGAGGTGGAAAGATTAGGAAAGAGGTGGGCAAGAGCCTCCTGTCCTACTCCAAAAACAGGAAAAACTTACACATAGATCAATATAATGTTTGTATTCTTTTACGCAACTGTAAATAAAAGTCTCTTTCTTACCTTTCTGGAGGTAGTACCACATGCAATATACAAATATTGCAAAATATAAAAAATATTTCAAACTCAGTTTTAAAACCCTTTCATTTTTTTTCATACTCAGGACATTATTCCAGAACTTGGTCTTCAGATACTGTTTCCAGTTTACATGTGTTAAATACCAAGATAAGCATTTTATCTTGGGACAGTATTGCCCCTTAAGTTTAATAAATCTCCTTCATGTTTAACTCCATATGTGGCAGGGTTTTTTTCCTGCATTTAATCTAGGTCAAAGGGTTATATATTTTGAGCAGATGAAATTCAGTTCCTCACCCTTCCTTCTGTTTTATCTCTGTGCCTCTGGTGATAACCAGTGTAGCTACAGCATTCAGTTTGACCTGTATGTTGCTAGACTGAGCCGATTTTGGGGCAACTTGGTTTATATCTGGTTAGAATAATTTTCTTGAAAGCAAGATAAAGTCTCATCTGATCCTTTCCCATCAGCTTTTCCACTCATACCTGATACTATTTGCCAGTGGTGTGTTCTATGCTCTCTCTCCCCCTTTTCTCTCCTCTTCAGAGACCCCTGTGTCAGACCTAATTAGTATCTAAAAGCACAGAACTGTGAACCAAGTTATGCTACGTACCACATAAACACAGAAAGGTCTGCACCTGATCCAGAGAGCAAATGGAAGGAATTCCCAGACAAAGCAGAAGAGAAAGTGATAACAGAAACTGATCTTTTAGTAGGGCAAATTATACTTTACATATGGTTTCTATCTAAGTTAAACCATAAGGCAATGTTAAAGTAGGGAAAACCAAAGGAATTGGCTGTAAGCAAGAAGTGTAGACATGGTGGACTTCTCATCTCTGGCAGAAGTTAGGCTGGTTTAGACAGCACAGCATAACAAAATAAAGTTAGATCCAATTGCCAAGAAAGAATATGACTGATTATACACATCTGTTACGCATATCTACTGCCTCTACTTTTAATGCAGTTTCATCTTCATAGTAAGATTATAAGGCAAAGGCTTATCTTGGAGGCACAGCTCTCTGATCCTGTGTTTATCCTGATACTTCCACCTGGAGGTGCAATGAGACCTTCACTCTGCACCCTATTATCTTGAATTTCAGTCAATGTTTATCCCTAAGAGACCTGCCTCCTCTATAGGTTTCTTAACAACTTAGAATGCATACATTTCTAGTAGTAAGATTCCTGTCTGTCAACTAAATTTTGAAATGTTATTAGGTAGGTACTTTTCTTCCTGGCAATGTTTGTCCTGTTTTATTTTATTGCCTGTATTAAGTGATCAATATTTTCAAAATTTTTGAACAAAGCAGTTCAAAATCAATCCTAGAGCCAGGTCTTTGAATAAGTCACAGAGATTGAGTAACCACAGAGCTCATTTTCCTGATAAATTACAACAATTGGAAGTTGTTTGTGATCAGCTGCAAGTGCTTTTTGGAAGAAGTTACGTTTGAGTCTTAATTCACTGGCACTATCATTGATGGCTGTTTGCAATCATTAGCTGAATGTTTACTGGCAATCAAAAAACAAGGCAGATGGTGTCATTTTGTGATGGTACAAAAAAAGTCCACCCAAATATTGAGTAATTTGTGTAGCCTGGGTAGTCATACTTCATAAGGGCATAGTCAAGTTGGAAGGGTATAGGGAAAGACAACTAAAGTGATGAAGAGAATGAAATATCCGTCTTTCAAGAAGACAAACCAGACCTCTGAGAGACCTCAGTTTCCAAAGGAGAAAGTGGAGAGGAATGTGGTTCGGGTTTATTGTGTCATAAAGGCAGCAGGAAAGGTGAACAGAGAACTCTTCATCAACTCCCACAGCACTGGAACTAAGGCAAGCTCAATGAAACTAGTAGGAGATTTGTTTAAAAAAAGATAAAAGGGAATGCTTGATTACACAGCAGATAGTGGACTTCTGGAATTCACTACCAAAGAAGCTCATAAAGGCAGAAGTTATCAATAGGTTCAAAAAGGGAATAGACAAAGTCATGAATAACTGGTCCCTAAAAAGGCATGAAACAGGCAGAAATGTACCTTCTAACACTCCTGATACATTTCTGCATGCTGCAGAAATACACAGGTGAAAGACTGCAGAAAATGGCCAGGCTCATGTGGTCTTCCTGAATAGCATCTCCTATTGCCTCTCTCAGAGCAAATTGGGCTAACTGGAATCACTGCTCTATTGTAGTATGGCATGTCTTATACTCTTAAGGAAAAGCTTTTCTTTGTGCCCTGTTCTAGATACACTTGCTAGTGTTAATAAAGACAATTTCCCTTCCTGATATTAAAGAACATCATTGTGTATAAGGTAATGCAAATTCATTGGTCTACTTTTTACAGATACTGACTGAAATTGAGTGATGTATAATATAGTATTATATAGATAAATTATCTATAATTGATAGCTATATATTATGAGCATAATATACTGAATTACTTGAAAAATGGAAAAGGAGGGATAAAGGCTCAAACAAAAACAGGTCCTAGGGCAGAACTGCAGAAATGACGGACATGTCAGTTGTAATAATCTGATGAAGATACATATATAAATTTAATTATTACTAGATTATCTAGGCCTCATCCTGAACTAGCAATGCAATCATGCATCTGATAAGCAAGCTGATAAAAGAATCAAATATACAAAATGTATGCAGATTAGTGGCATGGTGTCAAATATGTGCAGTGTGAACTTGATTTGTTTCCAAAAACAAACAAGTGCCTGTAATTCTACAGAAAACTAGGATCACAGAATCTTAAACCCATAGGTTATTTCATGGAGAGGCATGGCATCGTTCTAAGCTGGCATCTGTTTGCAAAGGGCAAATACATATGTCACACAGCTCATGCTGTAAAAGAGAAGTCCATTTTGCCCTCTTGAGGAGTCACAGGGCAAAAAGAAGAACCCATGTAGTTTTCTAACGATCCAGCCGCTCGGACAGATGACAGACTGTCTTGTACATGTACAGCAGATTATAGAGACACTCTCAGTAACCCTCGCTTTTCAAGTTTGGTCATATTTCATCACTCACAGAGAGCTTTTATGAGCAGTATATACACAGCTCAAGATTACCCAGCAATTATTTATTGGCTAACACAAAGGATGAATAGCTGGGACTACTGTGCAACAGAAATAAGCACTACTATGCTCACCACTGTCTTCCAACTCTCTAATTTTTTTCTTCCTATTTTATGTCCATCAGTTACTAGCAATTACCACCTCAGTAATTACATTTTGCCTGTCTTAGTACTTATGTCACATGCTATAGCTCAAGTACTGTCTTACAGCTCAAAAATAATCCTGAAGCTCTAAGCTACCAATGTAATTCACCAAACTGGACTGGAAGTCACAGAGACCTGAACCTTGGGCTGAATTACATCTCCTGTCTGGGTCATTCTTTGAGTAAGTTGTCTCTGAACTCTTCTTGCTTCTGTCAAAGGTATGCTGTCCCCTTTTTCTTTGCAGTTTTAAAGCCTGTATTTACTTTTTCTACTTTCACACAGCAGTATAGCATGATTTAATTACTCCATTTATTTTGCTGATGTAAAAGATTATTTAAAATGGTGCACGCTTTTGCTTGCAAACCTGACATCAAATGATTGTAAAAATAATTAAGTAATTAATTCTTCCAGCTGACAAGTCTGTGTCTGAACTGAGAATAAATGAAATACTGAGCAGAAAACCAGAAAATCCATCCTGCATATTGTGGTATGAAGGCTAATGTCTGAACTTAGACTACAAATTTAGGGTCTAAACATCTTACTTACCACAGAAATATTTACCTATAGCCTGCTGATAAAGTGATTATTTGTTGACTGGCAGAGCCAGCACTAACACAGTGCAGAAATCAACTATAATCTATAAGAACAACATCATGGTAATAAGCAATAAGCAAAGGTCCTTCCAGTGTGGTTTCTGCATCATGCTGTTCATAAATGGTCCGGTGCTCAGAATGCAAAACTTCCAATAATAGCTTCAGGCCAGACATCCTACAGCGTAACTCCTTACAACATGCTGAGGACACAGTAAATGACAGTACACATTAGTTAAGATTCAGCGGGCAGTCAAGAATTTAATATTTTCACAATTATTATAGAGTCTTGGCACTCAAATATTTTAGAATGCCACTGTGGTTAAAATTCTATGAAGGCAAACCAAGTTCATAGCATATGACATGCTTTGTCTGTATAGTGTTCGTTTTATTACAGATGCCTAAAATTTGTTGGTTATAACACTTATGTGACACTTGTGAAGTTATTACAAGGTAATTCAATAACGTCTTTTTTAGGAACAGTTTGTATAACTTATGCATACATGAATATATGTACCCTGTAATCATTTGGAATTTAAACTAACACTTAAAAATAATACCAAAATAAATGAGCACACAAAGCAAATAAGAATAATTCAGAAGTTAGAAAACTGAGAAGATGAATATGAAATTGCCACAGGCTGAACACAAGAGATTATCCTGGTGATTGTCACCCATTTTTGTGATCAACCCTTTCACTGCACTTTGCAAAGAAGTGTCTTAAGAAATCTGCACCTGATACTTTATTTTTTTCTTGACCTATGATATTTGTGCATATGATACAATCAAGTGCAGGGAGCTACTTCCTATTAGAGATATTAAAATTAATGATTTACTTCTTTGGTCATCATTATTAAAAAGAAGTATGCATTGCACATGCAAATTCACAGAGAAAGGTGACCAAAAAAATTTACACTTAATTCAGAATGTGGAAGCAAAAGAAGACTCATAACAAAAGGGCAATTCTAAAAGCAAAACACACATACAATTTCAAAATTCTTTATTTAAAAAAAAAAAATTAAAAATTGGCAATTCACCTATGGACATTCCTTTTGTTTGTTTTCTAGCTAGCACTATGACTGAAAGCCTTGTGAGAGATTGCACTTCCATTCTCAGCTCAAAAACTCAAGAATTTGCAGCAAATGCAGCAGCATCTTCTGAAGTTTACAAAGACTGAACAGTTACAGACTGTCTTGTATTGTTACATTGTCTTGGATTTGGTGACATTTTAACAACATTCCACAGATGCAGAGGCCTCTGTCAGCACAATTACCTTTTCCAGAAGAATACCTAATACACCCGTCAAAGGAGATATAATGATGAGATGATACTGGACAAAGTCTTTCTTTTTGTACAAAAGAATCTGTTAACAGAGAACTTCTCTTCATGTTTACCTCCTAATAAAAACCAACCATAAAAATCAGGAACTGCTTTTATTCTTGAATAGCAAAGCTATATTAAAACAAGCTGTAGTAACTCATTACATATCATTTAACAGTTTAAATAGCAGTGATTTGGAAGAAAATTTCCAGTGTTGCTCTTTGGAAAATGAAAGTCTATTTTCTGACCAGCTGTCATTTAAAAAAAGTATCAAAATACATATGTCACTATAAACCTGCACTAATATTAATTTGGAAATTTCAAATCAAAATTGCTTTAAAAGCACTCTACTAAGAAAACCAAAGGCATGTTCTGAAGAGGTTTTTCATGACAGCAGGTTACAACCCAGTGCAATGTAAGCTCTTTCTTTGTTTCTAACTTCCAAATACCAAGTTCAAACATGCAGAGCTCTCCTGCAAGTACTTTTTCAAAATGAATGAAGCCAAAAGTAGCCTGGGAAGGAGCCCAGGACTGCTAGCAGAGATTACAACTAAGAATGTCATTAATAAATAGTAGGATTTACTGTGCTAAGGCACGGGTATGAAAAAGTGTTAGAGGGAAAAAAAAAAAAAGAAAGTGAGAGGTAATAAAAGAGCATGGCTAAGGCTTTGAAAGGTGAAAGGAGCTGGGGTAAATTAATCCTACTGGGAACAGGCAAGCCACAGAAAGTACGATCACTTCTTTGCAGTTACTGTGGTAACACCCAATATTATGCTGCTATCAGGAAAAACTCGTGAAAGCCATTGGGAAAACCCCTCCTGCTTGCAGAGACTCACAAGCTATCAGTGCTGTGGTATAGACAGCCCTAATCCAACTGACAACAGCAAGCGAGTTGAGTGAAATCCACAGAGAAAAATCACTTACTAGGATTTTTCTTTAAGACCTAAAAGTGAAGCACCTATGTGTGCAGAACTGCTTTGAAAGAAAAAAAAAAGTTAATTGCTGTGTTGTGCATCTGGTGTCTGGCTTTATGTCTCTTCTTATTCTGGCCTTAGCACTAAAAGACTTATTGGAAAATCTATTGAAATTCTGTAAGGATGGTGTTTCCAAAATAGTCTGCTCATGTCTGATTTACTTTCGTTTTAAAAGTCAGTTTGATGGTCTAATCTCTCATCACTTACATACGAATCCCTGAAGATTAGAGGGATGTCACTTTCAGGCTTTTATATCAGCTATTGCACTTCCCTGATTCATAAAGACGTCACTTGCTTTATCTGATACCATAGATTCAAATGATACCTTGCCAAGAGCAACCCATGATACTTGCACACAGTGCAAAAGATCCTGTTTTTGTCTCAGACTTTCCCTCTCTTTCAAAGTCCCTTATTTATGCATTTAAAGCTGTCTGTTGTGTGCCCAAATGCCATGGGCACTTGGAAATGTTTTTTTTTCCAGAATTCCTTGTATTTTCCAGAAATTCTCCTGTGCCTATCACTGTATTAGAGCCGCCTTATACCCTCAAGCTGAGCCTCCAAATGGGGGAAGAGGCCAAGAGCCCAGCTCTTGTTCCCCCTTCAAGACTGGTAATACCCTGCATTGAGGGTGTTTCTGTTTAGATCCTTCTGGCCTCTACTCTGGCCTCTTCTACCATCTGCCTGATGCCTTAAGACTTTAATATTCATATATATTTGCATATATGTATATATTTTTGTATATTTGTAAATTTTATGTAGCAGCATAGCTTCTCATATTTGAAGTAGCAACTAGCGATTTCTGCCTCTGTACTGCATTCCTGAATGTCTGTGTTAAGGGTAAGATAGCAACTAGAACACCAGGACTAGAGTAACAATAGATATTGTAGTGAAAATAAGACAGAAGACCCATAGACCTTGGAGAAGATCCAACCAGGGAATGTGACATGAAGAAGATGATGGTGAAGAAGTAAGGGGTCTCAAGACCCTCGACTCAATTCTAGGAAAGTGTGCCAAGGGGCAGACCTAAGGGAGGTTCTGAGGGTGGCATCAAGGGGGTACGAGGGTGGATGGTCCTTGGGTTGGATGTAACCTTTAGTTAAGTAGTGCTATAAAATTAGAAATCACTCCTATACTGTGTGGGTGTCTATATACTTTTGGAACCTGAAAAGCTTTTCAATAAAGAACTACTCTCTACCCAAATGAATATCACCTTGAAAGTTTTTCCCTCATTTTAGGCAACATGCCCCAAAGCTCAGGGAGCAGCACCATGCAAAGCACTGCCGAGGAGCCTGACAAGACACCCACTGCCCAGCCTGTCCCTGGTGGTGGCCTGGTTTCAGCTCCTGCACAGCCACCTCTCTCCTAGCCTCAGGTTTCACACTACTGTCCTTCCTCTCCCAGGAGCAGATCTGGAAACCAGCATCTAATGTCACCCAAGTGATATGCTGAATGGGTGACATCAGTAGTATTACTATGGTCAGAAGGGCTCTAAGGGAGAGGCAGGGGGGAACAAGGTCTGGGCAGCTGGCTGTGCCCATCTTCATATCCAGCTCTGGTTTGTTACCTTCCCACTCTCTGTACTAACAATTCTTCCTTGTCAGCACAACCCTATTGCACTACCATTCGGTTTCTTCAGCCTCTGCTCCTAAGCCAGAGGGCTGAGAAAGTGGTAAGGGGAGCAATCTAGATGATCCTTTTAATAGTCCTGCAGAAAGTCCTCCTTTTTTAAAATGATTACATTGGACTGAAAGCCGTCATCAGCAGGGACCCCTGCAAAGTACTTCAGCAGAACCTACAGGGCCATCAAAACTCACCAAGACTTAATGCTACTGCACTCACAAAGTGCGAACTAGATGACCTTTTAAGTTTCAGCCAGCATTCCTTCCCCAAGCATGATGCCTGCTCTGAAGACTTCAAACACTTCTCATGGCAGTAATTGCTATCCTACTGTTCACTGTTCTCTCCCAGTGTTAGTCCTCATACAGTAGCAACATAAAGGATAATTTCTTTCCATGTTACTTTATCACATAGGTACCTTTTGCTAAAACCATAGCTCAAAAAAAGCATGTTATGAAATATAGATTCACATTAAGGTAAAAATGTTGCATTAATAAACATTAAAATAACATTAATGGAAAAAAATAGAAGGATGAGAGTAATAACCTACCAAATGCTGCCTCAGACTCTATTTTTAAACTTAATCTTTCTATTCTGAAACAGACACTAAATACAGTGCAGTGATAAACTCTTTCTGAATTGCCTGATTCTGTATCTCTTGTTTGGAAAACAGGGAGTAAGTCTTTTGATGTTTAGCAACACTAGACAGAAACTGTCTACACAGCAAACCCTTATAATGGTAAGTGGAAAAGCAGTTTAACAAAACGTATCAAACTTTCATTCCCTGTGACTTTACTGTTACATCGCCACCTGATAAGGCCATCTCATCTCCCATCCTGTCTAGAAGCAGCCTCAGGTAGAGATCAAGATAAATAAAAATAAGGAGGAATAGAATTTCTCGAGACCCAGACCAAATGCTTGCATCTGGTACTTAAAATCTGTGGCAACTTGAGGTCAAGGAAGGTACAAGCTTATCTGAGATAGAGAATAGACCTCGGACATTTTATAGAAAAAAGAAAAGTATTAGTACAGTGATCTTGACTTTAAAATCAAAACCATTTAAATGAACCTATTAAACAATTAAAATATCTCCCTTAAAATATCACAAGATCTAGCCATTCATTAATTTGAAGACTTCTTTGGATAAAATATTTCAATATATTAGAATATACTAGTCAATTTTTGAAGATCATGAAATATTTCTAATAAAGCTCTTAGCATGTTTCCTTGTGATTTTTTAGAGTCTGAACTGCAATTTTTGCCTATTAAGAAATTAAAAAAGAAAAACACATATGGTAGTTGCAGGAACTTCAGTCTTTATATTCATGACATACACAGGTAAAATGCATCATCTAAAAGGCTTTATAATTTATTTTATAATCTGGAAATGCAGTTATATATGCAACCTTTGGAGAGAAAACCCCCTCCTCCCAAGAAATTAATTTTTAATACTTTCTCTTCTAACTGGCAACATGTTACTGTATATTTGACAGTAGCTGAAACTCACCAAAAGAGTCTGCCTTTATGCAGCCCAGATAGGACTGGTATTTATATCCAATTCATTCTTACTGGTGGTTATGTCCATAAAATCTTCCCTGTATTGTAAAGTCAGCAAGAGATAAGGAACAAATAATTAAGAGATATTGGAAATGCAGCAAACATGATGTACTAGGAGGCAAGAAAGGAGAACCTAAAGAGGAAAAAATACGTCTATGAAGTATGCAGCTATATATAAGGAATATTCTGCACTTTTGTAGTTGCAGGCAGAAAGCAGTAAGGCTGTTTCACAGCAGGAACAGTCTGATGCATGCCAGACCATAAAAGAATATCTGTTTATTGATAATTAACTTTTTTCCTTTTAATGTATAAATCTAAGAAAAAAAATGTGATTTTCATCAAATATTTCACCTCTGACTCTTTTGTGGCTTTGTACTGAAAGTAAAAGATCTTGCAAAACAGGAAACTGGATCCTTATAATTTATACTTTTATACATAGAATATTTTATCCTTCTGAATGCAAATGATTTTTTAAGGGCCTTCCTGCATTCCAAGGGCCAAAAGGAAAATTTTCTGCCCCAGCAGCTGCTGCTGCCTTTCTGCAAGAAGTTGCTGCTCTCACAGCCTGGCTGGTGAAACAGCTCATGTGGACCCTTCTGGCCTGTTTTGAACTAAATCAGCCTGTTTGGTTTACCCTTCTGATCCACACATTAGGCTAACCCAGCTCATTCTTTGTCCAGTAAACAGAACAGTCACTAATCCTCTGTCTCCTAAGCAGAGCTGCAGGGATGGTAATTCCTAGCAGGGCAACTTTGCCAAACCAGTAAAAACAGTAACATCCCCTTGCTAAGTCACGTGCTGGCCACAGCTAGAAGAGCTTTATTTTAGAGCATAAGTCAAGAATAAAACACCAACTTAACACTACATTATTTAATATACGTTATTTCTAGGATGTCATACAACCTCATGTTTTCTCTGATGGCAAAGCAGGTTTAATAAGTTCCCAAAACTTGTTCCTGTGTCCTTATCACAAGGTTCTTCCCTTTTGGCAGTCCTTAAGAGAAAGTGTGCTCAGAATTGGATCAAGGAACTGGCATTTTAAAAGTACTGAAAAATCCAAGGTGCATGGAAAGAGAATTTCTTTGATATACCTTAGATAATATGTAATGCTAATAAAAGAGAGAGCAGGAGGAATATCATGTAAATAATGCTGGATTAATAGTTTCTGAAAAGTCATGCTCTGCTAGCAATCATGAACAATAGAATACCACAGATTACCTAAGACATTAGAAGTTACACCCTTTCTGTAGTGATAAATAAACTCCATTTCAGATAGGCTGTGAGAGCCACTTGGGAAAGAGATCCAAAACATTTAATAGATACTTCTGTGAAAATATTATTCCTGAGTCCCATGCTCAGTTGTGGTCAATAGCAAATTGAATGCTGGCAATTACAATAAAATAAATAGGAAACAAAACAGAATATATATAATTCAAATTTATCACGGGATCTATCACAGCATATGTGGCTTATTCTTTTTTATTTTTTTTCCTCAGTCTTGGTTAGCTACAGCTGGTCATAGCTAAAGAGACTGAGGGAACAGATCCTTTGCTTTGTCTCTTTATGTTACTCTTTTCTTACCAGGATTACTGTAGATATATATTTATCTGAGCTTCATCAAAATATTTTAATTTAAAGTATTTCTTACTTAGCATTCTCTCATACAATGAGAATATTTCCCTGGTATTTTAAATGTGAAATGACCAGCTACAGAGTGGCAGAGCCTGTCCCTCTGGCTGGGTAAACCAGCAATGAAGTAGAGGAGTCACCAGGGATGTCTCCATGGTGAGTGATAGACCATAGGGTTTTATTCCACTCCATGAAGCTCCTCATCCATCAAAAACATAAATTTTATAATACTAATTTTATACCAGTTGAGTTGCAAGGTAACAAAACCACCTGATAGACCTATCCTGAATGGTGGTATGCCAGGAGTGTGAGTGGGAAAAGCACGTGGAGACAGAACACCCAAAACTGTCTGATCTGAGAGGAGATTACCGCAAAACAGGAAATGAATAATGGCAATGTTTGCTTACAGTAAGGATCCATTGGATTAAGCAGCAAGGAGGGGATTACCAAGAGACTTTTAAGAAAAGAGTCAGATTGATGAGAAGTGTAAAAAGGAAACTCGTGAGTGTGGGGTGAAATGTGGGAGTGCGAAGGCGCTCAGCACAGCATCCTGACCACTGCCTTAGATGCTGCCAGGAGTCATCCCACTGTCATCGTGCCCCATCTCCTCCCCATGCCATGCAGAGAACAACGTTGACAGGAGAGGGTGTAGCAGCAGGACCCACAGCTCAGAGCACACAGAGTGCCTTCTTGCCAGCACATGGACTGGCTGGCAGCAGGGACCTGCACTGGTACACACAAAGACAGGGCAACCCCATCTCCAGTGGGAGATCCCCTGACCTGTGAGATGGGTGCATACAGTTAAGTGCACTCCTATGAGATCAGAAATGGTGGGGATTAGGGTGTTACATTACCAGTGCTTTTTAACATCCTGCAAGTGTTTTGTACTCTGGTTTATCTGTCAGACTGTTGATGATATTGATCCAGAAGGTGAAGTTCACAGAGTCTCAGCTAATTATGTGTCATTAATAAATCAGTAAACCACTTAGATCCTGATCTGAGATAAACCACTTAAGTGAATCAAGCCTTCCCTGCCACACTCCCTCATGGTGAAAAAGTCATATGCTATTAAAAACACAATGAGCAATTAGCTTAAGTACCCCTGAATCGCACTCAAGTTACAATAGGTCTTTAACTCAGATGACTATTTCATTTCCAAACATAAATGTAGTTAGAAGCTAACATGTTACTTCTTGATGCTCAAATAATCTCAAAGACAGTGGCTGGTTGCATTCCTGTGCATTCCTGTGCTACTCTTCCCTATAGGTGGTCACCTACCTTGTAGTAGAGAAAGGAAATTTCTTGGTTTTAAATTGAACTTCAGTAGGTAGTCTCTCCTCACATGGGTCAGTGTTATTTGCAGCCCAGCTGTTGAATCTGGGGAAATACCTCCCAGATGAACCACATATATATATTTCTTACAGTCTTCTTCATGGACACCTCCTCGTCACGAGGGAGAAGCCAGCGTGCCCTTATGAGGTTGTGA
>VWZG01008503.1:4953-49265 GCA_013396735.1 Grallaria varia
CACAGGCCTCTTCAATTTACTACATTCTCAAGTGGTTTAGCAGACTAATTTTTAAATGATTCACTGCTGCTGCTTCCACTGCTCCTGTCTGGAGACTATATCACTCTGATAGATGTCACCATTAGAAGGTGCATCAGCAGCCAGGCTCAAATAGCTTTTGTCCAGTTTCATCTCAATATTGCTTCACAGGCTACATTAGAGAAATCTTGCTCCTCCTTGGCCACCACATTACTCTTAGTTGCATTATTAAAGTCTCTTGAAACTCACATCAGGACTGAGGTCTCCTTGAACCATGCTTTTAAGTACAAACGCTTTATAAACTATTGTTTCTACATTTCCAGCTTGCAATCCCTTCAGACAAGTGACTTGACAAATAAAAAGTGCTAAGCACAAGGGGACAGACTTAATACAAAGAGAAGCTTATGCAAATGTCTTTGTGCTTATAAGACAAGTGCACTGACATTTAACCCACCTTTTCCTCCTCATTTATATTATATTCTCATCAGTCTGCACAGGCTTGTTAGTCATAAGACAAAGGTTTTCAGCCATGATTAGGGTCTCACACAATGGCATTTCTACAGTCTCAGATGCTGGATTTTGTAAATATCTTTTTCTTGTACAGAACTACAGGAACATATTCATGGTATATCACACAATACTGTTTGGAAACAACAGAGGAAATTACCTGCTTGAATCCAACAATGAAGCACACTTAGAGGGCTCTTTGCAAAAATCATGGCACAATATACAACATACACTTGTCACAAAACCTAAGGTGGTAGAATGTACACAGAAATGACATTAAAAACAAACAAACAACAAAAAAACCCCCAAAAAAACCAAACTGCAAAGCAATGGTGTCTTCTTATTTAGAATACTGAACCATCCAGGTCCCAGAACCTGGGTGAATGAAGCTGAAGAATTAAGGAAAAGAGAGAAATTACATGCTCAAGGTAATAAAAGACTGGGAAAAAGCAAATAAGAATAGGATAGTTAACTTTGTAATAAGGTGGATAAAACAAGACAGAAGAAAGGAATGAGACATTGTATCAGGTATCATTGTTTTCAGTAAGGGGGTATGAAAGATAAGGGATCATAAAAAGAGTTAAATGGTCCTACAGCACTCAAAAATACATTCAAATTTAAAATTAATAAATTCTTTTTCACCTTTAACTACACATCATTGACCTTCAAGTTCAAGTATTTTCTGTCAAGATCTTGAAACAAGCACCGAAATATAAAACATATGGCTTTGTCTCTCTTATCATGGATGCATGTTTTACTCTTTCAGTAAAGAAATAAGGGATCAAGTGAAAAATATTCTGAATACAGGTTTATCAATCCACAAGGGTAGCTTAGGCTCATCTGTCCATCCTCCATCTTTTTCCATGCTTCATTATTTTTTATTTTTAATTTGTGTAAAAAAAAAAAGAGTTTAATAAAAACTAGAGAAACCAGTTGAAACAGTTGATTCTGATTCACCAAATGTACAATGCTTTCTGCTGTTTCTCTCAGGATAGCAAGAGAAGACATTTGTCAGCCTGTTTTATCTAATTAACCACAAAACCAGCAGCCAGGACAAGGGTCAGTATTATTGCCACCTTCCTGGCAAAAGCTGTCCCAGTGACCTGACTGCTGGCACTCTAGGGCAGAATGATGATGGCTTCTCAAACTCCCTTACTGTGGTCTTTAACTGCACATAAAATTATTAAAAGTCTTGGCACACAGATATTCCACCTCCCAAGCAAGTACTCTACCTGCCAGGATGAAGCTCCATTCCCAGGGACTCTCTGACCTGATTCATATTTGAAATATTTTATTCAAAATCAAATCGCTCCAATAAGTGAAATCAAGAAAGAACTGCTCACATGACCCCAGGAGTACATTACTGTGGACCTCTCCTAGGGGCTTGGGATCTTTTTACATTTTCTGCTCACACTCACCCAGGAGCAAATCTAAGATGGTGTCTCTTTCACAGTGACCAGTTTATGGAGTCATTGATATTAATTTCAGCCACTTTTGCGCAAGAATGTCAGTACTTTCTATACAGTGGAATAAGATCAAGGGAACAGTGAGGGCACTTCAATCAGACCATTACTCCCATGAGGCACAGAAAGCAAAATAGTATATAGAAGAGTCTGAGCTGATACAACCATCAACACTGTGGATTTGTTCTGAGAGTAAAACAAAAAGATTGTGTCTTTCTCAAACTACCAGGCAATATCTGCCCTAGCTTTGTCCTATACACCCACTTCTAGGAGTGAGACTTCAGGCTTCAGGCTCAGTCCGGGGAAACACCACTGTTCCCAGGTGCCTGCTCTTCACCCTTGTCTGATTGCAAATGAAGTCACAACCAGGCAACATTCAGTACAAGCCACAACCAGCCCCAGCCAGTTGCTATTGCCCTAGAGAAAGCAACACTTGATCCAAAGCCTACTAAATTTAATGCAAAGGCAGCTGTCATTTAGATCCAAATAAGAGAACGTTTAGGGAACAAATGTTTGATTTTGAGGTGTCATTTTCCAAAGGCAAATAACTAAAATACAAATACTTCAGAATGAAAAATAGCGGCTTTGACATTATACTGAACCAAGTCAAGCAGAAACCATTTCCAACTGACAAGTTTTCCTAACTGTGATGCTCAGACTTCCTTGCCTATTAAAGTTGAAGGACCAATTCAGTCACTATCATCCTTACACCAAGATACATATGTGGCCTCTTAAATTCTTCTCTAGAAGGCACTAATTTTAATGGTATTTGCATTACAGCTGTCCCAACTCCAAATTATTAGAGGAAATACAGCCATGTTTAAAAATTAATTCTTTATCACAATGGTAACTTTAGAGGTGATTGTTGCTATGTTCTACTGAAGTATTTTTACACAAGTGCATCTGAGTTTATAAAAAGAACAGTCTGACTAATTTTAAAATGTGATTTGGGTCTGAAAGGTAAAACTGGATTTCATTTGGATCTGGCATGAAGAAGACACAGAAAACTGAAAACAAAAACATCCCTATTCTTGCAGTTTTACATTCAGACCAGAACCATGTATAAGTTTGTTCTTATGTGCCTAAAGCTCTAGAGGTCTTCTCAATGCACAAATATTGCTCTGTCTTAATGGATACACTCCTGCAGTAATTAAACTGACAGCTTCCAGGTAAGAGAAAAATTCTCTTCTCAAACCCTTGCCTATTCACGCATAACTTTCATCCTTAAATAATCTCTGTTTTTCAAATGTCTAGGAGCATAACACTATGTTGCAAATCAACAGTTACTTTATTACCCTGTTTTAATTGCCATTCATTTCTGAATTTATTTTAGCCTTAATATTCAGTTAGCATATTATAGCATGACTGATATGCAGAAGATTTTTTCCTACGGTATATAGAAGACATATTGTTAGCAACTACTGCTTAGGTTGTGCCTCAGCAGAAATTACTGTTCCTATCCACTTTAGGCTGCCTAAGACTCTAAGGAATAGTTGTGACCTTGGTTCAGCCCTAGCCTTAGCTAGGACCAAAGGATTGGATGCATCCCATTATTCCTTGGTGTCTTCCAAGCATCACCCATATAAATAATTTCTCTTTTATTGGTATAAAGAGCAAAAACATGTAGCCTGAGACAGATTAATTCATTTCATAGAATTGTACAGTTTGGAATACATAGACCATTGGTTTCTTTTGATGCATACAAACTGAAATGCAATGTATTGTAATAACAAAACTGTAGCCTGGATAATATTAAAATAAACTGTAACACCACAGATTCAGGCAAAATAAGTTTCAACAAAGAGCACTAATTAAAAATGTGCATCTCTGGGTTACTTAAACTTTAGTGATCCTGTCATGTGCATCCCTCTGACATTAAAATTTTTTGCCAATGTCAGTTATAAACAGTGATGTCATATTCAAAACTGCTCTAAGTGATAAATCATTCTCCTTCAGTTTCTAGATAAGTTTTTACAAGTGTGCCTCACAGCAAAACCACAAGCTGGATTTCACTGCTAGAGCTTTTGCTCCTGAAATCGTATTTATTAGCTCCCATATGAATGCTTGCATGAAAAGGAGCTGACAGCACAGTGAGGCATGAATTTCAAGTATATTCCAGCTCAAAGGTCAGAAGCAGATTTCCTATTTGAGTAGCAATTATAAATAGCCATCAGAGGTGAAATAGAATTGACATGCTGGGTTATGTTGTGTTTCCTGTTGATTTTGAAAGGTTAACATTCTGAACGAAAGAAGAAAAGCCTTTATTCCATCTCTTAAGAAAAATAAATACTTTCCAAAGATGATCGAAATTGGGTACCAGAGCACCCTTTTTTTTTTTCCCCCAAGAGAGGTGTTCACAGACTCAGAGACTTAGGGCCGGAAGGATAGTCCAAGGACACCTTTCTATTCATGTATTACCACTTTTTTCTTCCCTGTCAGCTCCCTCTATATAAGTTTCACACCCCAAAGAGGCACACTGTAGAGACAGCAGAAGATGATTGTTGTTGTGCGGCCTGGGGACCTCATCATCTATAGCATGTTGCGCCTGCGCAAAACTTTTTGTATGCTGAAGGCTTCGTCTCAAAGTAGCCAAATCCAAGGTGCCAAGAGGAAAGGACCTCCAGAACCACATATTTCCTACAGTATGTATTACTCTTCCAGGACATGACTTCAGGTAATCACCCAAATTCAATTGTTTGTTTGTCGTTTTTTTTCTCCATCCATAGGTCCCAGTTGATTTGGTAACTCTCATCAGTACCTTTCCTTGGATACCACTCTTACTTCTCTTTCTGTTCTTTGATTGCAATATATCATCCACAACATTTTTGGGATCACCTCTGTCCTTCTTTCCCATGTATCCCTCCTCACCAGAAATTTACCCAGTTCCATGAGCGTAATACTTGAACTCAAAAATTACTGCTGGACAGAAACTACTGATAAAAACTACTTTCCTATTCCCAGGAAATTTTTGGTAGCATTTTACCACTTTTCAGTGAGAATGCTTAGGAATATGTACAGCACTGAAGGGATTAAAGGACTCAGTTAACTAGAGTTAAAATCCTAATGATTGTGAAATGTTTCATTAAACAGCTGCTGTAGCTGTTCCATACTTTAGCATTTAGGGGAAATAACACAGGTAGAAGCCTTTTGCTTAAGCTGACTTTGCACAGGCCTACTATGAAACACATAATTATAAATTAAATTACTTTGATAAGTAACAGCCCTCACAGCTACTTTGCCCTAATACTCTCAGTGAGGGTCTCTGAATGTGGAGTTTATCTTGGTGACATCATCAAGAAGCCAAAGTAGGAAATTAAACATATCCTAGGTCATTTCCTCTGAGCAGGCTTTATGTGAAAGATGATAAATAGAGCTCTGTATTTTCAACAGGAGGTTGCAGCAGGGGCAGTGCTGACAGGCTCTAGGCTTTGTGCCAAGGTATTTATTTACTTGTTGTGTCATGACAAATATTAACCCATGATCTGAAGTCTCAACAAGCAGCAAAACCTCAGAAGGCCTGGCACAGAGGATTTTGCTGTGTCTGTGTGTCTCCTCTCCGTGGGGAACGAGGAGCTCATGTGTTTCATCAATGTCCCGACCACCTGGGTTTATTCACCATGGGGATGAAAACTTGCACTTTTGCCAATGAAAAGCCCAAGAGTATTTCCTGGGGCTGTCATATTTTCACAAGGCTCCACATTTATGAATAAGTTCAAAACAAAGCATTTTTGATTTAACTACGGGAAAATGTTTTAAATATTGAATGACTGTGTTTGGGTGAATTATTGGCTTGGATCTTTGTGTACCAAGAAATGGCTTCTGTCAGACATTTGCTAAATAGAAAACAAAACAAAATTTTACAGATTATTGGTAAAACTGTGTAAATTACTAATTAATTAAATGGTTACAGACTGATGACTGCAGAAATATTATCTTTTACTGAGAAAAGCCTTGCAGGTTACAGAGTGATAGTACATAATGAGAACTATGGAATAAACAGTTAATTGTTAGTTAATAGTTAATTAAAAAAATGGTTATATTTATTTAGGAAAATTTACCACTTTGGTTTGTGTAGTCACTGAAAATGATTTCACATGAATGATAAAAGTATATTTTGGTATGTAAGTTGCCAACTAGTGCAAACAATACATTGTTCACTTTGCAATCAGGATTTGAACAGTACTCACAGCCATATTAGGAAGACCCCAGCACTAGGCAAGTGAGCTTCTGAACAAATCACAACAGAGATGTGAATAAACCTGTGAGATGAGGATGCATACTTAAACCATAATTGAAGGAACATAAAAGTCTCTCAATCCAAATCATTTGTGCACATTTTATGTACGCAAGATACTGGGTCACGTACCAATAACTGTAACATTAAGTATGGCTTTTTTGCCCACATTTGATTAAATTGCATCTCTTAGTCACTTCAGTGATAGCTTGGTGATACACTGTGCTGCCCTATTCACAGAAAGGGCCAGGTCACTCCATTTTAGTCCCTGGTCCCTTGATTCTCAAGTCTGGGAGAACTAAAAGCACCATCAGATGACATTTCCTGAGCCTGATTATCCAGTTTCCCCAATGCCATAATAGGAAGAAGGAATCAGACCTATTGTCTTCAAAGCAAAGGTTTTATTCCCAGTCTCTGATAGTAAAAGCCACTGTACAGCTTTTGAAGGAGTTGCCTCTGGGTCCTAAATAAACACAAAATATGATACATAAACTATTGCTCGAGTGAGATTTGGACAATAAAAACTGTTTTACAGTGCATGAGATCGAAAAGGGCCCAGGACAAGAAATCAGAAATCAGCACTATTAGGTCTACAGAATTTGTTATGAATTTTGCCAGGCTAAACATAGAGGCTTTGCACTATGCAATAAAATATGAAAAGGCACCTACCTGCATCCATAAACCCACCCGAAGAACAGCGTTCAGTCTTGGAGCTAGCCTGTATGTTAATCTACAAACATCATGAACTCACAACTGGAGTGAATATAAAAAAGCACGAGGGTGAAGAAGACTGTTGCCTTCACCAGGGTTGGTGGGATAGTCTTTCTGTCCTCCTAATCGCCTCTTTCTGGTAATGCTGGAAGGGAAATGAAGGCTTTGAAATAGCAGCCAAGCGGGAATAGCAGTATCCCAATACAGAACCTTTGTTGTAAATGTCTGCTGACATTGTTTTTATATTCACAGGAAAGGCAATGGCAGAAGAAAATTTTAGCTTTCCACTAGCAGCAAAATGCAATTGAAGATTATCCTATCTCCAGCTGTCTTCATGGTGTGTACCACTGTTTTGTTTCCTGAAATTCAGTATGTACTCTTGTATTGGTCTTCTCTAGACCTCACCAGTTCTGATGCCAAAAGCACTTACTCCATCAGTAACCTTCAATTATTTGTGATAAAAAAATGTAACTCGTGTTATTCATACTCTTTCTCTTATCAAATTAATGCAATTGGATTGTGTCATATTTTCATTGGACAGTTTTTTTCCCACTTTACACATAGAAGAAATGTTTAAAAATAAACAATCAGAAAAACAGAAAATCAGAAAAGCCTATCTGCTAGAGACAGGCTAAGTCTGAAATAGGGAGGTTAGAAAGATACCTCTGACAATGGCTACCAGGAATCAGCTGATAGTTCAAGATTTGTGGTTGCATGTTTCATAGTGACTTCACAATTTAAAACAATTTGTGAGGATTTAGGAGTAAGGTTTCTCCAACTGTCTGTAGTGGAAATATAACAGTATAAAAATACAAAAATGTGATTTAGGGGGGATAAGGGATGAGTGAAAAGACATGAATAAAATTAGACAACATTACTGGACAAAAGAGGAGCCGATCACGCAGTGAAAAGTTCTCTGTCATCTATTTTGTGTGTGTGACTGTCTTTACATTGTAAAATTGAGTTCTTAACTCTTCTGATCTTTAACCATTTCATTGCAAGCCGCAAAGCAAGGTGGGACTTACAGGTGATACATGATAAGCCAGTGCTGTTGCAGAGTTGTTCATGACATGGATCTGACTATCCTCCCAAACAGTGGGCTGCAGCTTCCATCCCATGCCAGTGCGTGTAAAAAGAATAACATGTGCCAGGCACAACAGATGGGTCAACAGCTGGCATACATGAGCTCTGTGTATCACCGAGTATTTCCAAGCCAACCAGATAGTTTTGGAAAATGTTCAGGAAAGACGTTAGAAAGCTGTCCAGTGCCATTGATAATGAGAAGAATAATGCTCCACAGAAGATTTGCTGCCAGAGCAAAATGTTGGCATGTGATAAATATCAAAAAACTTGCAACTTTTTCACAGCTAGCTCAACAGCCAAACATCACCCACTTCCAAGGAAGCTTCACAGCTGTTTTATAAAAATAGAAAAGATTCACTGATACTAATAAACTCCCTCTACAGTCAGCTTCAGTACTTGAACCAAATCCAATACTAACACTCAGCCCCGAAACCTGACACCATGTCTTAAGTCACTGTCAGGTTTGATAACATTCTTCAGCTGAGAGTAGGAGGACATTTGCTGGGAAGTTTATTCAACAGACCCAATAGTAATCTTCTCTGTGAGTCTTGTTCTTGACTTTTCATGTAACCAACTCAGTAGACAGAGGCAGAGCAAAGTGGCAGTGCAGTTCTAGGGCTATTAAACAATATTGATAACTATTCTTCAGATGTGTTAGGTAACATTCAAAAGAAAAACCTGCAAACGTGAAGTTTTCAGTCTCCAGGATATAGATACATGTAAATCCCATGTTGACTGATTCTATAAGGAAATACCAACTTCAAGCCCTTTTTAAACTCATAGTCTATTAGTTACTGCTGAAAATATAATGACAATTCTACTAACATATTTGGAAAGTGCAGCTAGTGAGGGATGATTGAGCATGCATCTGACACATCACATGTTTGATGCAATTCCTCACAAAGTCTGTCTGTGGTCTAGTGGCTTTTTCCAAATCAACCCTGGGAAGTTTTCTCTGACATAGGGCTTCAAAAAACCCAACTGCAGCTCAATAGATGAGTCACTGTAGTCACTTTTTTCATATTGCCCACTAACATCTTGCTTGTTATTTTACTGAACTTTGCTGCAGTACTCACTTGTTGCTTACATTCATAATAAATTCCTCAAAGCAAGAGGCAGCCCCCAGTATATATTTGTACAGTGAGTGCCTTGCACAGTGGAGCTCTGGCCTCTAGGTGTTACCATAATATAAAGAATAAACAAAGTCTCTGTTTTCAGATATCCATATATTTTCCAAACACAGAGGTTTTGTGTTAGGAATATTTACTTAATAAGTATAATTTGTTTTATAACAAACAATAGCAGTGTGCTAATCCAATATTAACCGTCGGAAAAAAAAAAAGTATTTTGCTTGTACCCATGAACACTTAATCTAACCTTCCTGAAAGTCCCCCTTTATCCCATTTTGTTGTTGTTGTTGTTTTTTGGGTTTTGGTGGGTTTTTTCCTTCTTCCAGGTGAATAGCTTGGTAATGGAGATTGCCTGAGGTATTAACAGAGCCCTGATATAATTGTGAGGGTCTGAGACAGAGTGCTCTACCCAAAGATCCTGAATTCCAGAACTTGCTTTTCCCATCCTTCCACAAAGCTTGAATTAGTTGACCTCTAGGTCATGATACAAAGGATACCTTTTTCTACAAGGCTCTTCTGGGAAACCAGGATGAGTGGGTTGTGTTGGATGGTGAACAAGACCTTATTTTCAGTACTTTCATAAGGCTGATTTTGACTTATGCTTTATTTCACACAGAACCTTTGACTTTTGAATAGGCTTTAGTTCTTCACTAAATCAAAACAGTACATTATGATGCAGTAGATCACTGTTGAAACTGTAACATTTATAACAGTTTTAGCAATTTCTGCACAGTTTGTTCCCAACAGAAGTAGGTGGTAGGAGGAGCAAGGGGCAGTCTGTCACTGACTGATGTTGTGGAATACAATTTTCCATGGATTTCCTGCCAGGGCTGATGCTGTAGCTACCTTGTGTTGTTGTGATGGACCAGTAGCACACCAGTAGTGCTATCTAGGCCTGCAGCAGAAGCTGCATCACTTGTCTTAACTACAGCTCACATTACACGCCAAGGAAATTCAGGAGAGAAATCCACAGGAAGCCAATTCCATAAACAGCTTTGAACTGTGACTTTTGTTATGGTTCAATATGAAAAGACCTCTGATTCCAGGAAAGCCTTAGCTTGCCCTCAGCTCCTAAGAGGATGAGTGAGGCTGTTTGGTCAAGTTTCAGTTGGGTACTGAGACTGGTTCTAGTTTGTCTAACCTGGATGAAATAAATGGAGTCATATCAGGTGTGTTGGATAAAAGCAAAATTTTCAGGTGCAATAGATATCCTGCCAATGTTTTGTTTGTAAACAGAGTTGAGTTTAGGACAGATTATTTTGTTAGGAAACCCACAGTCATTGTGTTTAACAACTAAAAGACCTGAAGTATGTTGTGATATGTAGGTGTCCACCTTACTAAACAGCTGATCACAGAGCAACCCAACATGAAGACTCCAATATCTTAATTCTGTGTGATCCAACTCCCAAACAGAATCTATGAAATATGAGCTCTGAAATGATTTTATTTTTCTAGTTGTTTTTCTTTGGAGCTTTCGAAGATGAGTGGCTAGTGTGGTCCTATCCAAAGACAGAAAGGTTTTCGCTTTGCGAATAAATTAAACACTATCTAAACTGGTTTGCAATCCCTTTCTATGAGAGACCTTCTGAAGTTACTTTTTGTCTAGGGTTTTCTCTGGTCTGGGACAAAGCTGCCTTTGACTTTGAAAGTTAATTATGTCAGTGCAGCTAACACTCATTTTAGTAGAAATGATTCAAAAATGCATTGCGTCCCTGCTTTTATTCATTATTCAGGGTAATATAGAGAGACACAGAGCGCTTGGTGTCAGTTAGATGTTACGTGGGCAGTGGAAAACTTCTGTCCCTGACCTCAGGAGGAAGAAACTGATGCAGAAGTACTTCCTTCCTCTAACACAGTTTTTAGAATATCTGAATATAGACAGGGAAGTTTTCTAGGATTTTATTTGGCCTGTAATATTTCTTTAGTTATTTCAAAAATTACTTTTTCTTCACTCAGTGTTTGGGAAGAACAGTCAAGTATCACCTACTCCATTACTTCTCTTTTTTTTTTCATGTATGGGCCCCTAGCTCTACTAAAAAAGCCATATAGAGCCCTCCAAAACCCAAAACAACAGGTTTTTGGGTAGAGCCGATATAAGAAAAATACCTATATATAATCATGCCACCAGAAACACTTGGCAGAAGATATGAATTTTTAATCTGAGTAATTGAACTTTTAGATTTTTATGGTATTCAGCACAGTAAATAACATTAGGAATGAGAAAGGTCTGTCTGCAGAGTTAGGGTGCTGCTGGTTAAAGCTGTTGCAATTCTTGAAACTACAGCCAGTTTTTTCCACCTGTTAGCACCTGAATCCATGGTGGACCCTGTTTCCATCACGATGCCACACTGGCAATTATGCTGCTGCAGAAGTTCTTCCTCTGTAAGTGAAGTGTGGTCTTTGCCCCTCACTACTGAACCAACTACTGTTGAAATTTCAGCACTCCCTGATTTGTCCTATTTGTTGATGCTCAACAGCAATTCCCCAACTTGTTCCGGGTAAGAAAATAGTGAATGAAGGTTGGTATTTATTAGACTCATAGGAGGAGGAGACCAGTAGCATTTTTCCCAATGGCAATTTAGACAAACAAAATATATTTATACTTGGTGGCATAGTTAAAGGTTCTTAAAGTGGCAAGTCTAAGTACAATTGGCTACCACTTGAATAAAGACGTGAAAGGCAGGCTCCTTCATGCCATATATCCCACTCCTTGGGAAATGGAAATATTCTACCTAGCTAAGACGTGGGCTATGTAAGTGAAAGGCATGATTCAAAAGCTGTACTTTTGAATCAAATCATCTGCAAGTAAACCAAACACCCTCTATCATGCTGAGATAACAGCACACCCCAGCAGATTTCATTGGCTTAAGTTCTGTCATTTGATGAAAACCTAATAAAAATGGCACCATTTACTTAAATAGAATAAGGTCTTTCTTACAACAAATGTCATGTCATCAAATTATAAGAGGATCATGACTTTCCCCTCACCTCTTTTCAGTGCTACTTAGGGGTAATGCAGCTTTAGTAAGCAAGAATGGAGAAACCCTTTCCAGATTTCTAGACACCCAACCAGACTTCCGCTTCAGGAGCTGTCTTTTGTTCAGCTTCACAGTGAAGCTGAACATTTTCTAAGAATAGAAAGTATTCCTGCTCAGGACATTTTCTTAGACACAAATTCCAGCATTCAGGTCTCAGGGCATGGTGTGACTTGGTTTCTCGAGAGAACAGAACTCATGAAAGAGGAAGAAACAGAGAGAAACAGAAGAGTATAACACTTCTTCCACATCATCGAGCACCAACCTTTGTTTCACACAGGGTTTGACAAATCACTGTGTGAGCAACGAGATAAACAATACATTTACCACAGGGCAATAAAATTGATTGTAATAGTAACTATTCCTACTGCTCAGAAAATATTAGACTGAATTTCTTTGGTTGTGGATCCAACCAAGACATCCATCTCTAGTGCTTTTAGCTGCTAAAGGCTGGCAAAATATGAATTTACCTGAAATAAAACCAAAAATTGAATCCTTTCTTTGACTTGTTGAACTGTGGCAGTGGAGCACAGCCTCTTCCCATTTCTTTCTTTGCCACCTTGTCTCCATTTGTGCAGTAAAAAGAGTTTTGGGCAACTGGAAGCTCCATTAGTCTTATTTTTTTCTGTATGAAAACATGATTCCTGTGATTTAAAATATTGTCTTTGGGACTTGTCAGTTTTGAAAGCATCCAGAGCAGAAGTAAATTTTTAGATAGCTGAAACTTAATGGGAAAAAAGAAAAACAAACCAAACCGACAAAAAAACCCCAGTGAGAACAATTTCACTTCCATGAAGTAAGACATTCAAGCATTTGGGTTGCCTAAAGACAGAAAAATGAGGCAGACATTTTTTATTATTTCAAAATTAAAATAGCACATATTCAAGAGCTTTCATTTAAGATTGTTTCTAAGAAAATGAACCTTTTTTATTTTGTTTTGTAAAAGTTCCTTTTAAGCATAGTAGTTTCATTAGAAAACTAAGAAAAAAGGATTACAAAAACTCTGTGATATTAATAACAAATTTTTGCCTCAGGTTGACTTGATTTATAGATTTTTAAGGGGTTTTTATATATATTTTATGAATGTGTTTGGACACCTTTTTTTTTCCTATCCATGCAAATAGATTTTTCTTACATTACCTATTTTATCTACTGGCCTGTAAGATGAAGTATTTAGAAAACATCTCACATTTTTGCTACATTCTTTATTATCTTTCTCATTAAAAACATATACAGCGTAGATTCCTCTGGTAGTTGATTCAGTCTACCCAATAGCTGCACCTGATCCCAGTATCCCCTGTTGCAGGCACTGGGACATGTGAGACCCCAAAGCCTCAGCCTCATCCCACCTGCTGCTACTCAGACCTACCTAGACACACTGCAGATCCCTGCAGTATTTGCCTGTAGACATGCAAACATAGCTGTGCACAATCCTTGCTCTCCCTCTGCCTTTCACACAAAGACACACACATGCAAAGGGGTCTCATATGACCCCCAGGTTCCATGGCCTCTCCAGCACTTGGTCCAGTTCTCCTGGTACCCCCAATACCCAGCTCCTTCAGTTGTCCCGTTGTCCCACTCCCAGACACTCTAGCTGGCTCCCAAGCCACCCATACTACCGACCAACTCAGCATTCCCTAGTGATCACACACTGACACACAGACCCTCACCCACACAGGCATGGCCTCCCCTGACCTGTGGCCTCCTCTCCAGCGCCTGCACCCAACTCCCATACTCACATATGAACTCACATAGAGAGCTCCTCATCCAGGAAAAGTGTCAGGAAGGAATGTAACAAGAAGAAAAGACAGTCTGGGGAATTGGACAAGGGCACTGGTCAGACACCTGCTTTCAGAATTCCCAAATCATTGGCTTCTCCCATAACTTCCCCAATCATTGGCTTCTCCCATAACTATCCTATAATAAGTCTTGTGCAGTTCCCAAATACACTTCCCTGTTATTCCCTAATGAGCCTATAGCCCTCAGCAGTGACCCCTCAGTTTGTAGGCAAGCTCAAGACAGCCTCTCCCAAAGATCTACAGTGGTAGGTGTCTCTTCCACCCACAGGGCTGATCTTCTCCTGTGATGCCCCCAGGGTTTGAGCCAGGGACTCCTGTCTCTGGCCAGGTTTTTGGGATTCCCCTACCTGCTGTTGTTTGTCTATGCTCCTTTCTGTGTGTGGTGACCAGCTCCTTGTGATGCATCCTAAAAATAAAAAGATAGTTGAGTGGTGTCCAAAAACTCCTACCCTGGGTGGAGCTACCCTACAGTTGTGTTCACTGCCCCCTTCTGGATACATCTCTTTAAGCATTTGAGTAATGCTTTCCTTTGTACTGTTGCTTGGAAAATGACTGTTGCTAAGGCTGACTTACTGCTATAAACAAAAAAAGCGCAAAGTATTAGGAAAGGGAAAAAAAGGTATTTTCTGGGGTTTTTTTTGCCTCCAAATTGAAAATGTTCATCAATCAATCCAGAGAAGAGGGTGTATCTATCCTCTGATTTTTTCAGTGGCTGAAGGATCAGAAACAGGTGGCATCTGACATGACAAAGTTACAAAGACCCTTGGTTGGTGTGCTACGGGCATATTATCTTCTCTCACAAGAGATGCGCTATACTGTACCAGTCTGCACTGCATCAGCATTGAAACGTTTCTACAGTGCTTTGTGGGGTGATAGTTACAAGTCAAGTTTTCATATCTTAAGCAGAATCTTCTTTTACTGCATATTTCTTTTTTTTTTGCAGCTTTTAAATTCTGCTAACCCCTCTTGTAACCTATGCTCTCCTCCACGTTTACCAGCGTCTCTGCTGGAAAAGGCTACAAGCACAGATGCTGCAGGGTTGGTGTAATTCTCTGTCAGTTCTAAAAAGAATTCTTGTTTTTTCTGCTTTGGCAAAACTACAGCAAATATTGCAGTGGCTGGCAACAGAGCCAGGAAAACGAGACAACTGGGGGAAATGGGTTGCTGCAACACAAAATAAGAATTGCCAGGTGATGAAGGCAATCACTGATCAGCTACAGAGTGGAGTGGTGCCCCTGGGCGTCTGAAACAGCTGAGACTTCATAGTAATTTAAAATGAGTTGTTAGCAAAATCATGAGAGGAGAAAATAAAACCTCTGGTGGTCCTACATGTTCCTGTAGGAACAGCAGCACCAGAAGACAGCCCCAAATTTTTCACCAGCTTTTTGAATTATGGTCAAAATTCAACTCTTCAGTTTTGTTTAAAAGTCTTGCTCATTCATCTTTTTCTTGGCTTGTTCATCATTTGAATAAGGATCAGTAATTGCTGTATTTATTCAGGAGCTGTGGTTGCACCATGGACTGAGGTAGGGTAAGACATTTTTAGACCAGCACAAAGCCTGAGATTTTTTTTTAAGAAAAGTATTTAAAAAATAAGAGTGGATTCTCTGTAATTCATTGCTCTCTTCTGAATCTTGGTTGGCAACCGATAAGCCAAGAAAACAAAGCAATCAATGAAGCCCCACTTGTGATTATGTCTTGGGTCCTTTAGCCACTTCAGTGACTGTATCCTCCCTTGAAAGGAAATGGTCCATCTTACACACATAGCCATATTTCAGTATGTTTACTGCATAGCTCCTGGTACCAACAATGCTGCTCCCACACAAGACATTGTGCTGGGCCATAAAGGACTTATGCCATTATGGAAGTAATTTGTATTTGAATGACACGAGCTAGAAGTTACTTACTGAATTCACAATTGAGAACTGATGCACACAGGGTGTGTATAGATGGAGTAATATATGCCAAATTCTTTATTTGTTTTTCTATTTTGAACTGAACAATTATCAGCCAATTAAACTTTCCACACACTTTCCCTTTACATTCTCAAGTGCCAGGTAATGAAGAGAACAATTTTTCTGATAAAATATAATGATATTGCATTCATAAATTAAAATACGTATGATTTAGTTTCTCTTTTTCTGAACTGGAAGTAGAATCTGTTTTATCTTCCTTTAAATGGTAGCCAATATTTGGGTTTTGCTCACTTATAATGTGGGGTTTTTTCCATCAAGGCTGCAGGCGTTTCTTATTTTGTCTATTTACTTTAATCATACAAATATAAATTTTCCCACTATATTTCAGCTTTGAATTTGTATTGAAAAATTACAATTGCTTCTTCGTGCAACAACCGTTTGCTCTTCAGTTGCAATACTTTCCTATGAAATTAAAAAAAAAAAAAATTTGGACTCTATGAAGGGCAAGGGATCTGCTTACTCAGATACAACCCATTGAGATGTTGAAGATTCCTGTGGAAAACACAGATTAAATTGACCTGAGTCAGTACCCTGTCTCACAATCTTTACCGAAGATGATGTTCAGATGCTGATTTTAATGTACATCTCTTTATTCTTTTAACTATTTCTTCACCCTTTTTGTCACATTGAGTATATACATTTCAAAGCTTGAGCCACAAACAGGGCTACTTCCATTCATACAAATTAATATCAACCACGGTTGATTGATGATAAAGGCACTACTTTATTTCATGAAATGAATGCTTTTATGTATCTAACATCCTATGTTTTACTATATGTTTTCATATGCAACTATAAACGATCACTTAAAATAGTTTCCTGATACAGCTTGGGGAATTACTGACTTAGTTCATGCAAGCATTTGCTTTAATACCAGATTTTGTACATTTTCTAAAGTTCAATAGAGTAGTTGATTATAAGTCTGTAAAGCCTGATGACAACCTATCCTACTAAAGAAAATGTCTGATGGACATGATAATACACCAACTCCAGTAGGAGATCTTCAGTGATTGAAGTGGGGGGAGAGGGAAGGGAAGAACTCATACACAGTGGAAACAAGGACTTGTTGCCAAAAAACCCACATAGAAGAATATCGCATGATGGAGGGATAGACACAAAATGATATACAGCTGGAAGAAAACATAAAAAGCAATCAGGAATGCCCTGAAATGCATTAAATGTAATAACAGGATGAGAGAAAGAAGGGCTTGTTTATTAGTGGGGGAAGGCATGCTATTGCAGGTGACAGAGAAAGGCAAAGTCGTCTTTATCAGTTTGCTTGTTTTATTCTGTATAGAGATTAGTTCAGATCAGTCACTTAACATGGTTAATAATAATAAGGGATGAAGAAAACTGGCAACATTAGGGTTTAAAAAAAACCCCAAAAAACAGGTTAATGATACTAAGAAAAATTAGATTTTTCAAGTTATCATTCCTTGATGAGAATCACTTAAGGCAACTGTTTTAGGCAGTTTTCTTGGATGACTCTTGAGGACTAAGTTGACTGAAAAAAGGCAAATTAATATCTATTAGGGAAAAAGAGAGGCAGTAGGGAGAAACTAGGTTAAAGGAGTTATAAGCCCTACAGAATATGTAGCATTGATGCCTGGAAAAATAATAGGAGCCATGTTATTTATCAATTATCAAGAACCTCAGGAATAATCAAGTAATAATGAACATCCAACATTGCTTAGTCATTGCCAGATTTTATTCAAAACAATCTTGTTTCCTCTTAACAGTACCAATTTCCTAGAAGACATATGGAAAAGTAGATGCAATCTATTTTGACTTCAGCAATGCTTATGGTCTAGTTTGATAATAGTTCTAGTAGTCCTATAAGCATAATTAGACAAAAACCAACCAACCAACAAAAAAAAAACCACCAAAACAACACAAAGCCAACTTGAAGAACAATTATTGAGTTTAGTCTCAAAGCAAAGAGAGTATTTTAGCTTACACAATGGTCTCGCCTATCATATATTTATTATCCAATTACTATTTATGACAATGATAGAAACAAAGGAACAGAAAAGTACGTATCTTAAAACTGGGCATGACACCAAACCAGAAGGCAAAGATTTTGGAAGTGGTATAAGAATCTAAATTGTATTGTAAATTGAAGAAATTATAAATAAATAAATTCCATAATTACAAGAGTAAAGAACTACCTCTAAGCAGTAAAAGTTTTATTTAAAAATTTATGTTGGGCAACAACTATCTTGAAAACTGCAGTGCAGAAAAGATTCTGACACTTGCAGTAGAATGCACACATCACAAAAAAGTAAAGTAAAAAAAAAAAAAGTAAAATCTGAAAGTAAGAAAAATTACTTTTTAAGAGGCATTCTTTAGAATGAATTTTGTGTACAAAACAAAAGGCAAGGAATTATACCTTTTCACTCAACACTGCAAAAGCTTCTAAAGAAAGATCATGTCTAGAATAATTGGAGAAAAAAACGTAAGATGAAAGAGTCTTAGAAACTGAGATATGCATGGGAAAATTGAAATACCGTACATTCAGAAAAATCATGCCTGTAAATAAATAAATAGACAAATAGAGAAGGAAAAAAAAAAAGAAAACCAAGGAGAGATGACTGGGAAAGAGATGATATACAAAAGGTTATTCCAAATAAGACATAAATGTGCCATTGCCTACAGGTACGAGGTCAGGAAACAAGCTGAGGGCCTAATCTAAAACTCAGGATAGACATAAAGACAAACTGTCAAAGTATAATAATGTTTAAGCAGCAGAATAAGTTTTCCAGAAGGGCTTCACACCGGTGATTCACAATTTCATCAACACCTTCCAAAAGCTGTTATCCAATTGTAAGCATCAGTTGGGATGTTCAAATCCAGTAGCATCAGCTCTTTCTTAGTGGCTTGTGAAAGGTCTATTCTTGCCCAGCTCTAGCTCAGCAAAACTGGTTTTAAGAAACACAACAGCGCATTTGAATCCCTTAGATATTTGCCACTGCATGACTCCTCTGTTTTCAGATGGTCTCTAAAGTAAGAACAGCTTATCAGAGAAGTTATGCAAAATAAAACATGCTGAGTAGAGTCATCAGAGATATTTGTTTAAATACTTCAAATTTTTGAAAAGATAATGGGAGGGGCTACAGTCCCTCTCTGTCAATGGCATAGGAAAGGTGCATTCAAAGGGAAAATATTAAGGAAATTTCTGCACTGATTCACCAAAACACATTTCCCTTGTCCCATCCCTTAGCAACATAACAGGCAGTACTTCTCTGTACCATGAGGCCCCCATTTACTGGGGAAAAGGAAAAGAGAAAAGAAATGGTGACACTAAATTGAAAAAACACATTAGGAAGGCAGATAAGATTATTACATTAATTCATCTACATACTTCACACAGTCACTTCAGAGAAGTCCCTTGTCAACAGCCAGAAGTGTGGGGTAATATTTTTTTAATCTATAATTAATCTCAAATAAGCTACTATTTCAGAGAAAGAGGACCCAAAATGTCAATCAGACAATTATTTTATACATATTTGAGTAGCTGGCCCAAAAATAACCTTTTTGTGAAGCAGAATGTACATTTTTATGGTGTCATTATGCATCATCAATGGATATTTATCTTTAAAACAATAACTGATGAGAGAATAGAATTAAAGTGTCAAAAATAAAGTGGGAGGAAAATCTTGTTTAATAAATATATATATGCATAACTAATTTACAGCTTAAGAGGAAATCAGAACTATTTCTATTTCCCTAACCTCCCCCTGCTCCTCAACAAGGAATATCTTGTTGTTCCAGTTTTATGTTTGATTTGTTCATTCATAATTTCCCTTATTTAATTTTTTTAGCTGTGTTTTATAATCTGTCCCTTTGTGCTTTGACAAACAGCTATCAGCATAATAGTGCTTGGAACTAAGTGAATGCCAGGGAGCAGATGCCTGAAATGAAGTTTAGGCAAGTAGAAATGTAGAACAGTATGGTGGCTACAGGATTAGCCATTTAACTCTTTCTTTCCATCAGAGCCATGATTTCATTTTCCTGCAGAAGTGTAGGTTATAGGGCCTGCTACCACAAAGTGAAATACTGTGTCCCTAATACTGGGAGATCAAAATACAGCTCAGGCTGTATGCCAGTGGACTGAATCCCATCACTCTAAAGTAAGTGCTGCAAACGAGTTTTGTTACTTGCCCAGTTTAGTTGATTTTGATTCCTATGCTGAATGCCTATGACTCAGTGATACTGCATCAAAGGTTTTCACTGGACACTCCACAAGAATGAACTCAACACCTGTTATATTTTAGCTTAGTCTGCCATTGTCCCTTATTTACTTTCGCATGCACTTGCACCCAGCATGCTCTCCCTAGTCTTCCTCCATTTTCACGTCTTAAGAAAGCAGATAAAAGAGTAACAGCATCTGCATGCTATAAAATAAATCTCCAGCTAGAAACATTCATTCTTTAATCTGTCAGTGGCTTTTAGGCAGAAAAGAGATTTTGCAACATGTCTTGAGTAATTTTTGTTCACTCAGATACTATGAAGGCAACTTATTGTACTAGGGATCTTGTTATATAGTTCCTCTTTCTTGTGAGTTTTTATAGAGAGGGCACAGATGAAAAAATAATAGTTTTGCAGTGCCATACAACCCATTATTTAAAAATGTCCGGGACAATGTCAACAAAGTTTACCCACTTCAGCATTTTTGTTCTATCTGAAAAAGAGCTGATATATAACTATTTTTAGTCTGGGGGCAGAGTTGTGCCACTTATTTATTCTATCTCACCTTGATGCAGCTCATTAGAAGCCCAGTCAAGCCTTTTTGACATCACTGGTTCTGCAGTCGTAGGGAGATATAATGGGTGCAAAGCAAGCAGAATATGTAACGATGGAAGGCAACTTTGGAGGCCACCCATTTACTGATATTTTTTAAAGGTGTTGACAAAGCAACTTTGAAAACTGAAGATGGCTTCAGTTTTAGCTTTCTTAGATTTGAGGAGAGCAATAGAGTTACATGACTATCAGATGGAAAAAGGCAGACAGACCACCTCCAGAAAATGATTGGGAAGGTTGGTGGTTTGTTGCTTTGAGTCTGTTTATTTCCACACAAGTCCAGACTCCCATATCTGTCTGCTATTATGCTGAGTGGATCTACTGGTTAAACTGGTAGAATTATCCCCTCTCAAAAAATTGTCCTTATGAGCAACAGATATGCTCATTAGCTTGTAATAAATTTTTCATAGGTCTCAGTACAACACCACTAACCACTGTGGCCACATGGAAGAAACAGGAGAGGTGAAATCCTCCTGAAGGCAAGTCCATACTGTATGAACAGAGACCATCTATTACAAAACATGAGGCACATGAAGTACAAACTTTCTACCTATTTGAAGGTTTTAGCAAGAAAGGTGTTTGACAAAATATGTCCCCCAAAGACATGTTGTTCTCCTTTTGTCCAGCTGCCAGAAGAGGACCTCAAGTCTATGAAAGGCCCAGTAGAATGGTGAAAGAAGGATCATCCTGTAAGAAAGGACCCAGGAAAAAAACAAAACAAGGCAAACCCCAAAACTAAACAAACAAAAAAAACAAACCAAAAAACCCCCCCAAAAAAACAAAAAAAAAAAAAAAAGGAGGGAAAAAAAAAGGAAGTTTTCCATCTGTGATTAATACAAAGAGTTGGTCATTATTCAAATGCACTGATACTACAGCTTTCTCCAGAACCAGCATCCAGCTTCTGAGTGACATATCTATGCCTGAAAAGGTAGGATGACAGAAACTGGTTCCTCCTTATGTGGTGGACCAGTAGGACCAAAGAGGCAGAGCACTTCCAGCAGAGAGAGCAGCAGAAATTCTCCTAGCATACGATGTTTCACCAGTTATGTGAATATCAGCACCTTGGAAGGTGACATTTTTTGCTTAATCTTCATGTCATAGGGGATACTTGAAACTGTGACACGCCCGAAAGAGTGACACGTGTAAAGTTAGTACATTCTTTAAAAGTAAAAGACACAATCCCAAAGATTAATAAAAGTTTGGGAATTAAGATTATAGTGATTTGTTAATATCCACATACAATTAATTCTGGAAAAAAAAGTATTGAGTTAAGATGCCAGGAGAAACACATTCCAGGTTATAGGGATAATTAAATATCTCAGTATATTTGTCACAAGTTTCACATAGATCAATTCATCAGTTCAGACTTCTTGATGGGTGAATGAAGGAATCATCCTTCAAATTTAGACTTAAAATTCTTAGATATGCTTACATTAAGAAAATAGTTGAGACTGGTCACTTTGAATTTATGTTTTAAGAAGAAAACAAACACAGATGATAAACCAGCCACACTAGCAAGTTTGGATACTATGGGTAAGAATGTGCTAATTTAGTGTATTTTATAATGGATATGTTATTTGGTGGGACTATTTAGCTCTTAGATCCATAAAAACATGAACAAACAATTTTATAAAGAAAGTAAGCACATGTAGCAGCTTATTCTAGGTGGTGCAACCAGTTTTGTGATTTGGAGTAAGTTACAGCTTCAAGAAGCAGCTCCAACAACAACAGCAGCAGTAATGAGAGGCTGCTAAATTGGCTAAAATTTGTACAAAGTGTTCAAGTGAAACTGTGAATTTCCTTGGATTTTATTGAAACTATTTAACATAAATTATCATAATTCAGTTTATATCCATCCATTTTGTGTTGATGAATTCCTTTTTGGTCATAGACAGACAGAAAAAAATCCCCAAGCCAATAAATCAATTTAACGTAAAGAAGTATATAAAGCTTTCAAATGAATGAAAATATAATTGCTTGAACAACAATCCTGATAAACAATCATGTGAACAAAAAAAAATATTTTTCTGTCTTCTATATAGAATCATTTGTATGTAAGAACCTAGATGGACTTCTAGCAACCAGATCACGCAGAATGGAAATTAAATCAGGTGTCACAGAAATTGAAATAAGAGGACATTATCACCACTTAACTTACAGAATGTCAAAACCAATCTGCTTTAATTTCAGTAAAACTCAGGTGAATTATCAGCCGGGTCCCAGACCTGGGCACACGTAGGTCTGGCTGTCCCTGCCCAGCCCCCTTGTGCTTCCCCCCATCCTGTCCATGGGCCAAGACCCCATTTCAGACCCTTGGTGTCATCAGTCCCTGCCCCAGCAATGCCACAACACTGCCTGTCGCAAGCCGTATCTCCTGGATGAACATGGACCGTCAGTATGTGCAGCCCATCTCCTGGATGAGCACGTCAGTCACATACATTCAGCCTTGTCTCTGGTCCCTTTGACTCCACCTGCATTAGCTCCTGTCGGGAGCCTCTGGATAGTCCCTGGACTGGTTCTTTGCTTTCCACGTCAGTGGCTGTTGATGGGAGCTGTTGCAGCCCCTGGCTCTACCCACCACAGCCAGTACCTGTGGGACAGAATCCATGAATGAGGGTCTACCTCAGATCCCAGACTGCCTGCCTCCAGAAGCACCTGGTACTCAACTTGTCCTGTCAGTCTGGAGGATGAGCAGAGGGAGCAGAGTGAGAAGCCACCTTCACTCATAGTCCTACACAGAAGTTGTTGCTCCAGAATGTAAAGGAAGGCCTTGTCCTCCTCTTGTCCTGAGCTGCTTCCATGCAGCAGCCTCTCCCAGGCCCAGATCTCCATGGTGCAGGATCTACCCCAACTCCTATCCTTGCCTCTGCTCCTACAGGATGCCTTGGTATTCAGAGGACAGCATGGTCCTCGTAAGGGCTCCAAACTCAAACCTAAACAGGGATGTCTCAGATCTTTCGGTGACTTAGAATTTGTAAAACGGGTCAAGTACTTCTCTGTGAGTAGGATACACGCATTTATTAGTAGCTCATTTTCATACACTGCAAGAAAAGACATATAAAAGGAAGTGGAAGAAGGGGAAAAGAGGAAAGGAAGTTTTGATGCTACTACAGCTTTTACTAATGGAATCAACGTTGATAATCCAGGAGACACACTAAATAATGAAATAAATGGTAGCTAGAGTCTACATTCTACACCTAAGAAGACTTTTTCCATGTCCAGGCTGAACCAGTTGGGCCAGGAGGCTTTTTTGAATAACAATTTTTTATGTCATTACTGCAAACTAAAGAAAATAAGAAAGGAAAAATAAAAGAAAGAAAAATGGAAGTGTTAGTAACTCTTTGGTGGGTTTTTTTTGAGAACAAAAATCAGGACCAGAAGAATTACGATATTAGTTTATCACTAGGATACGTTCAAATTTAATAAAAAGTGTCATACCTCTATAAGAAAAATAAAGTGTTTTTAATGTATGACTAAAGGTACTGAAAGATGTAATTATTTGCCTCCCTTGGCAATTTTGTTCTATAAAAGGAACAGTTTCATAGTTTTTACTTAAACTCTCATTTCTTTCACTATATTCTTCTCTTCCTGTTTCATCTCTCCCCATATTACTACACAGTACTATTTGTCCTTCCCCCAGTTTAGAAAGTGACAAATTGTGATACAATGATTCTTTTCCTTTCTCCCTTGTACTTTTTTTTTCCTTTGCTCTCTTATTTTCCATTAATTTCCTTAACTCCTTCCCTCTAGACTTGTGCATAATTTCCAGCTCCCCTCCATGATGATTTATTTCTCCCTTTTATCTCCATTCTTTCTTTTTGTCTTCCTAGAACCCCACTTCTGATCACTTTCCTGCATATTTGGTCACTTCCTTCTGAATTTCTTATTTTCCTTCTCATGCCCTTCATCTTCACCATGCCCAAGAAATCAGGCAAGGAAGGCAAGAGATCAGCATGTCTGAGTCATGAACTTCTAGTCAAACTAAAGGACGAGAAACAAATGCACCGGCAGTGTAAGCAAGGACAGGTATTCTGGGAGGAGTATAGGGACACAGTCGAGATGCGTAGGGATGGGGTAAGGTCAAGGTGAAGCTGAAGCAGAACTTGGCAAGGGATGCAAAGAATAACAAGACGGGCTTCTACAGGTGTGTCAGCCAGAAAACAGTCAGAAAAAGGAAGGTCAAAAAGGGCACCCCCTGCCCACCACACNAAATCCATAAGACCTCATGAGTTGCATTTCAGAGTCCTGAGGGAATTGGCTGATGTAGTTGCCAAGCCACTCTCCATCATATTTGAAAAGTCATGGCAGTCAGGTGAATTACCAGGGGTCTGGAAAAAGGAGGACCTTGGGAACTACTGACCCATCAGACTCCCCTCTGTACCCAGAAAGATCATGGAACAGATCCTCCTAGATGCTATGCTAAGGCACATGGAGGACAGGGAGGTTATCTGAGGCAGCTAGCATGGCTTCACCAAGGGCAAGACTTGTCTGATCAGCCTAGTGGTCTTTTATGACTGGGTGACTACATCAGTGGACAAGGAAAGAGCTACACATGTCTTCTGTCTGGATTTCTGAAAGACCCCCTACAACATTCTTCTCTCTAAATTGGTGACAGAAGAATTTGATGGGTGGAATTTTTGAATGAATAATTAATTGGACAGGCGCATCCAGGAAGAGTGGTCAATGGTTCAGAGTCCTGAAAAATATTGGTGACAAATGTCAGTGTCATTCAGGAGTCTGCTTTGGGCTCAGTGCTATTCAATGTCTTCATCAATGACACAGATGAAAGGAGCGAGTGCACCCTTAGCAAATTTGCGGACAACACTAGACTGAGAGGTCCAATTGACACCTGAAGGACAGGATGCCATTCAGAGAGTCCTGGACGAGCTTGAGAAGTGGGCCCATGGGAATCTCATGAGATTTAACAAGGCCAAGTGCATGGTGCTGCACCTGAGTTGGGGCAACCTCTCATCTGAAGGGTACTGCATCCAGCTCTGGAGTCCTCAATACAGGAGGGACATGGACCTGCTTGAGGAAGTCCAGGCAAGGGTTATGAAGTTCATTAGAGGGACAGAATAAATCTCCTATAGGGAAAGGCTGAGGTAGTTGGGATTTTCCAGCCTAGAGAATAGAAGGCACTGGGGAGACCTTATAGCAGCCTTCCAGTACCTAGTGGGGGCCCTCTGGAGAGGAACTTTGTAAAAGGGCATGCAGTGACAGGACAAGAGGGAATGCCATCAAACTGACAGAGTGCAGTTTTATAATAGATACTAGGAAAAAATTATTTTCTGTGAGGGAGGTGGCACAGGTTGCCCAGAGAAGCTATAGCAGCCCCATCCCAGGAAGTGTTGGAGGCTAGATTGGATGGAGCTTTGAACAACCTGGTCTAGTGCGTGGCATACCCACCAATGACAGGAGGGTTGGAATGAGATTAGCTTTAAGGTGCACCCCAATTTAAAAGATTCTGTGGTTCTGTGATGATTCTGTGGTTGGCTGGGCATCATTTGGTTGGTGCAAAGAAAGAATTTTCATTTGCTTTGCTTTCAGCCTGCACAGCCCTGCAGGAACAGAGAGTGGGCACAGGGCACCATAGTCTAGCATCATCTTAGCAGACTGCAGCCTCAGCCTCTGTCACCCCAGCAGTGTTGGGTTCCCATCACTGGGACCTGGTACATCAATGGGGAATCCCATCACCAGACTGTGCTGGTGACTTGCTGGTGCAGCATTCCTGCTGCACAGAAGCTGCTACCATGGAGTGTTCCACCACCCTCATGCTGGCTGAGCTGATTGTGATACTGATGCTGATGCTACAGCTTAACTATTTCGCTGATCATATTGGTAGCCAGAGCACTGCACCACTGTTTGAGCAGTGCTGGGATGGTTTAGAATGTCATGGTGTGGCATGCATGACATGCCATTGTATGGGGCATCATGAGGGGCTGCAGTGTGGGCTTGGGAGCTGCTCCTGTTTCACTCCGTTCCTGGGAGTTCTGCAAAGGATGCAAAAATAGTCAAAATATGTAATGAGAGCCCAGGTGGAGGAGCCAAGTGGTGAGGACAGAGCGTGGAGACCAGCAGACATAGGACTACCCCACAGGAGCTGTCCACATATGTCCATAAACAAAGACAAGCATGTCCCTAGCTTCATCCCAGGATGGCCAGGCATTCTTCAAGGAGTGCTACAGGGTACTGTGGGCAGAGCTGGCCCAGTGGTAAAGGATAGTGAGTGGCTGCAGCATGGTCTAGACTGAGATGTAGGTTGATTCAGGGCTGTTGGGGGCCAGAGTGTATCCCAAGTGCTTTGGAGGGCAGACAGATACAAGACTAGGGAAGAGGACCACGACAAGAACACGGTACAAAGAAGAAGCAGCTCCATGGAGCTGGAAAGCAGTAGATCCACAGTGTTGATCTGATTCACTCCCAAAGAAGTGACAACCACAGGCCACATGGGGTCAGAAAGCAGCAGCAGCTCCATGGAACTGGAATGCAGCACCTCACTACTGGTCCAGGCAGGAGTTCCATAGAAGAACCCAGGCACCAGAAGCAGGTGCCCACAGGCAGGAAGCATGGCTGAGTGGCAGGATAGCTCCTGAGAAAGCTTCATGTCTGGTGGAAATGCCACATCTGAATCTGAAAGTGCGACCACATCTGCTTGAAGTTCCAGCAGTGGTGGTGCTGGGACTTCAAGAGAGCAGCCAGGGAATGTGAGATCAGGAACCACCTGGAACAGCCTGATCAGCTCCTTCTGAAGAGCCTTCCTGCCCTCTAAAAGATCCACACACACCCAATCTGGTGTCCTCTTCAAGATGACTAAGGGTGCACTCAATCCTCTTCTGCAGATCATCAATAAAATTGATATACAGGAGTGGTCCTAGTACTGAGCCCTACCAAATTAGGAAGAAATTCTTTCATTGACGGTGGTGAGGCACTGACACAGATTGCCCAGAGAAGCTGTAGCTGCCGTTTCCTTGGAACGCGTTCAAGGACAGGTTGAATAGGGTTTTGAGCAACCTGGTCTACTGAAAGGTGTCTCCTATCAATGACAGGGCTGTCGGAACTAGATGGTCATCAAGGTCCCTTCCAACCTAAACCATTCTATGATACTCTATCTCTACAATCACTAGATAAGATGAAAAAAAATGTAAAACACAGAAGAAATAAAAGTCATACCCTGTGCAAGACCTGTCTGTCTCACTTCCTCTGGCACAAGACACCAGTATTAATCAAAGGATTGGGTTTTCTTCAAAAGATAGGAGCCTTCCTCATTCATTTCCTGCCCACAGGGAAAATAGAAGGAATCTATCCTTTTACTAGAGAGATGTATCTGGTTTTGTTGTCCAAAGAAGCAAAGTAAAAACATATGCTTGGAAAGCAAAGCTCACAATCTCAAATGTTATTGATGCTTCTCCCACTTCCAATAACATCTGGATTCCCAGAAATTCCTTCAGGAGTAAAGGTGACAGTTTCAAACTGACCTACTGGTGAATCCTTGCTTCTACTGCCTCTGAGAAAGGTGAGTTACATTATATATCAGCATGACTTTTTTTGGTTGAGTGAAATTGTCTAACTCCTTCAGGGGAGATAAAAAAGAAAAAAGAAAAAGAGGGAGCCAAACATGCTTTCCCAAAACACTTCTGTTTTGGGCATAACTACAAAATTAAAGAAGATAAAAGTTTCCTGGAGGAGCAATTCTACTACTTAATATCAGTAATCAGTCACTCACGAGACCATTGTGTGGGCACTCTTAACCCAAATTTCCATCTAAAGGCATCTGAATCAATCTCTGTGTGGAGTGCCTACTCCCAGAACAGGAGATTTTTTTCAAGCTGCACAGCACTGATCATCTTCATTTATATGAACTACCTAACTGTCCGTTCCATCAGAGAGATCCCTTTCTTTAGAGAAGAGGAGGGGAGACATATGTGTTTTAATTGCTAGTCTGACCTGGCAGATTAATTGAAAACTTTTTCTCTCCTGAGAGCAGCACACCATGAGAATACAGAAATACTCTCGTTTGCCTTCCACTTGATCACTGATATCAGTGCCAGACTTTCTGCTGACTTGGGGCTTGAATAATTATATTCCTCTACTTTATACTGTTATACTTCTAGATTCTATACTGTTATTATACAGTATAGAATTAATTGCATGCAAATGTGTTAGTACATCATTAATAACATTTATCATGTATTCTTCCAAGTAAATTACAAGAAATCATCATGACACGGTAAGGATGTGTTCTAACATAATTTTTTGGCAAATCCTGAATGATAATGTTAGGACTTTTGAATTGGTACAATCGTTATTATGCAACCTAAAGCAATACCCCAGGAGTTTATTTAGGAGAGTACATGCGCAACCATTGTTGCTTATCCAGGACAGTTTAAAGTAGAATTTCTCTGTACCAAGCCTTAAGAACTCCATGTCTGTGCATATCTCTCTACAAGACTGTATAATATACTGTACAACGTAGGCTTAATCTTTAGCAGTCTGCAGTCTTAGAAATATCTGAAAACAAAACCCTTACATTTGCCTTTAATATTAAGGAATTAAATTTAAAGTATTTCATCTCTTATAGTGCTTTAATTTTTACCACCACCTTTCTACTTTGCCTCAGTGTTCTTCCTCTAATTGCTGCTATCAGACACCAAGTTTTTTCAAGGCAGACATTGATTTTCCACGTGCTTTCTGGAATTCATTTGGCATGATTCTCCTACTTATGACAGAGTAATAATAAGAAAACATACTATAAACAAAACAGGGAGCATGCCAAAATGGGATGCCTGACACATTGCTGCATGGAGATCTTTGGCACACTCCAGTCAAGATATTTTTGCTCCTTGCAAGTCCAGTGAATCATCCATACTGTAAAGGAGTAATTTAATTTCTCCAATAAAGTAAAGTAATATTTACTGAAGTAATGGCTTTCAAAGTTCTGAAGAAAATCCTTAATGTCCGTTCAGAGGAGCTTAACACTTGTGACAACTCATTAGAAACATTAGCTACAAAGTTTGTAAGAGAAAAACCAAATAATATGTGAATAAAAGTAAGGACAGAGCACACAGCTCTATCATTTCAGGCATACAGAAGTTTTCATATTGATTCAGGCATTAATCAGAACGCATTTGTTTTTTTCAGAATTAGCATACGAAAAGTGTTTTGTGAGTTATCATGCTAGTATGTTCTATCAAAGACAAAATTAACGTTTTACTGCTGCTAACCAGAGGCAATGCTACATATACAATTCAGAAGTAGTTGCCAAACTTTTCACATTGCCAGCTTTTTAAATCTGAGTGTTTAAAGTCTGTGGACTTAAAGAAAGATCTTTTGAAAATAACCTAACAAAGCCCCCCCACAGTCTAGTACCAGTATTCCCAGAGCTAATGAAGCCCCATACTGTTCCTGATCTCTATTGTGCTTCCTGTAATGAGGTAATGCACAATGTTCCAAACATCACTGTAGAACACCCCTTTCCATCTTCACCATTCTTTCATTTTTTCAAACTCTTTTTAGTCTCAAAGGTAATCTGAAAAAAGCTAGGAAAGCAAAAGACAGGATGAAACTGGTGAACTGCTGCATCTGAACTGCTTTCCTTTCCTGGGGTGAAAGATAATGACAAAGCAGTAAGACCATGTTTTGCAGTTTTCCACCATTTTCACAGAAAAGCTGCCACCCTTCTTCTAAATCAACCATCCAGTGTCAACAGTTACCATTGTGCATCAGTGTTTTGCTGGCAGAATTCCTGGCTCTCCCCACTGAGGTTTCCGATGGCAAACATCCCAGTTTCATCCTACCCGCACATATCATGCATGTAGCTACTGCCTGCCAGGGAACACTCACTGATTGCCATTCAGGCAAATATTCTTGACTTTTGTATGAATATGTTCAGCATGACACCTGTGAAATTGTGCCAGCAGAAGTTTGTATCTTGTACATGGATGTAGAATCTTTTGCCAGGAACCTGATGGCAACAGTTGGGGGTAGATGGAAGTTTTGACTGCTTATTTGAGAACGGTTCCTATCTACAATGAGGAACACAGCTTATGCACTCTGGACTTAGAATAAACAGTATCTAGGTTTAAATTCAGATTTAAAATGTCACTAAAAAAAGAAAAAGAAAAGAAAAGTTCATATGCATTTAGGACAACTCAAATACAGAGTTTAACGCAGAATGACATAATTAGCTTTACATAACTAGTTAAGAATTAAAATTAGTTAAATCTAGATAGTGCCAAACTAGTTTATTCAGGAAACGGACCTGTTTCAATAAAATTCCCCATCTCTTTATCACCTACTCTTGAGAGTGTTGTAAAGACCTTTCAATCAAGTTAACGACACCACCAAATTTGGGCAATGTTGGACCAGAGGTACCAAATTCACAGTACTGTTACTCTCTCAGCTGACAGTGTAAAGAAATACCAACTACAAGAATAATGGCAAAGAACAGAGCTGAACTGTTCCTCAACTATTATTTGCATTTAGTCGGGGATCTGCAGGAAGCCTGTACAGACCTGAGAAGAGCTGGGTTCCCATCAAGTTGCTCTCCCCATAATGAAATTGCCAGAATCCCCATCAGCATCCCTTTATAAATGTCAAATGTTTAAGAATAATTCAATGTTTAAGAGGCTAGGACTTGGATGGCACTGCCAATGTCTGTATCCGCAAGGAAGGTCACAGTTCTTTAGCCAAACACCAGTAATTCAAGGCTTTCTGGGTTTCTCCTGTGGCATAATCATCAAATAGCACCTGGGATTTTACAATCACATCTTAGCTGTGGGTACTGCTAACTAATGGTGGATATATTTCTTCCTGCAGAGGAACTAAGATTACTTCCTCTGTCTCCTCTGGCTACTTTCCCAACCTGTCATCATAATCTCAGTTAAACTGAGTTGAGCCTCAGCCAACTAATATGTATCTCTGCTCTTCTTTGCAAACCAAGGTGTTGTGTCATCTGTTGTGAGTGGAAGATACAGATTCATACATGTTTTATTTATCAACAGGCTAAAAATAACCAGATCATATACTTCCTAAGGGTGGGATTCATTTAACTTTTAGACACCTGAAGCCCATTCTGGCTTCCTGTACCTCTTCACAGAAGTCATAAAAAGGAGTAACAAACAAGTCCAGAAGGCAAGTCATTTGGCCTAGTTTAAACTTATCCTGCTTTCAAAGCCTGCTCTTCTCTCTCTTTATTGTGGGGATAGCCAAAGTATCTAGCTCAGACATGGACAGGTTTTTTTGACCCCAAAGTTAGAGCCCACACTGACTCCCAAACAGTCCCTTTTCTGGTTGAACAGAATTGAAAACCAAACCAGTGACCCAAACTATTCTCACTAAGAAGAAGGTTTTTGGGGAAAAAATTGCCCATGCTCATCTGCTGAGATCTGCCTAAGATGAAGAAAGAAGACACTGAAAAATAGAGTTTCATCTTACTCTGATAAGAGATACCACTAAGTTACTTAACAGTCCTTCACAATCAACATTGTTGAAAGCAGTTTTAAGCTTTTAAAGCAAGCGAAAACACATACTCCAAATCATCAACTACTCCTCATGTAAGTGCTGTCAACCACCTCAATCTCTCTGGCAAGGCCATCCTCGGTTTTACATCCCATTGCTCCAAGCCCTTAGTTTCAGAAGCTATGTACGAATTCACTTCATACTGAGGCAGTATGCAGTATGCAATCCCCTGAAGATACAACTTTTCATCAGCACCAAGTTAAATTTTTTTTTCTAGAGATCTCCTAAAATCATAGATTAACAGAAAGAGGGGGAAGAAAAAAACCAAAAATCCACAAAAAATCCCACCAAACAAAACACAAACAATTCTTCAAAGAGATGTAGAACCAAGATTATTTCTCTCACAATCAGGAAATGATGCATTTGAAAAATATAGCTTTTACATATGAATATTTGATATTCAGAGTTGACTACTGGTAGTGGAGAAACTCTTCTGGAACACAGCATTTAAATCTCAATAAAAGGTGAATTTCTCATCTGTGTTGGTTTAACAGTTCAAGAAGAAAAAATGTTGTTTAAACAATGTATTTAGCTTTTTAGAATCTGATATCTTCACTGAAGAAGTCACAGATTTAGGCACTGCCTGCTTATGTAGAAAAGTTCTTCCCTTTTTAACTTTCAGATCCCGTGAAGGTGTTTTCCATTTCTGCCAACAGCAAGTTAGAAAAAAGAACAAAGAGAAAATTTTGTTCCCAATACTTTGACTGTGAAGCTACTTCTGAGCATCACAGCAAGATTTCCTGGAAAACTGGTGCCCAACAATGCAAAAACCAGAAAATAAACAAACAAACTTACTGCTTAACATACTTTGTTGGTTTTCCTGTAACTCTAAGAAATGCACCTAACCTGCAGAGAGAATTTTAACACCCACTCTGCACCTTTGGGAACCCTACTACCGTTGAATCTCTGGGTTTTCATGTTTTCCAACACAATTACAGTATCACTATTGATCTAACACACTATAATTGCCACTAATTTATGAAAAAAGCACAAAATACTACCACAGCCCTTCACATGTAAGATGCAACACAGCACACAGAGGTTCAGTAACAGAGCATGAAGTATTTGACTAATGAGCTACAAACCAAGTCTGTTTACTTCATCATTACTGTGAAAGAAAATTAGAATACTTCAATAATTTCTGCATTAGCTCATCACCCACAGAGCAAGGCAGCTTACTGAAGCAACGAAGCCCAGAGACCTGTTTCCTTCCAGCCTACTGAACTATTTTTTTATGAGTGTTGTGCTTTCAGAGATGTTTCTGCCTGAAAAAGAGTGAAATTTGTTTTTTCATTAAGATACATTAAAAAATAAAGCATTAATCAAGGTGTCACAATAGTTAAGCCAGTGTAAGGTGGGGGTATTTGAAAAGGCTTTCTTTAACCAATGACTGCATATCTCCTGAGTACTCCCCACAGAAGGAAAATAGGCTCTCAGAAGGACAATTGAGAACAGGCTCTGAAGCAGAGGTGGATCTGACTTGCCCACTAAAGGAGACTGTTAATTGTAAGTCAGCTTTTCTCAAACTCCCTGCAAGCCTGACCTTTTCTGGTTTTCACTGCCTTTATACTACTCCCTGTCCCCAAAACAGGAGAAAAGATACTACCTTTGACTGATGCCAACAACTCCTCTCCTAGGGAGTAAGGAAGAGAGAAGTAAACATAATTATTGGGAAAAACTTAGTTCATTTTTCGCCCATCACATGGAACTAAGTTATTGCTGCAATTAGAGATTTTTAGCTGTTCCCTGTCTAGTATAAACTAGTAAGCAGCAGTTGCTGCTGCTTTGTACTCCATTACACAGGAAAAATGGAGCCACTGCCAGTAATAAATCATCATAATTTAATTTTTATTTAATGCTTATCCTTTTTCTCTTTAATGGTTAATAGTATTTTCATCTTTTTTAAACATTCCTCTTTCAACACAATGTTCATTTTGATAACCTTCTTCAGACATATCAAACTTTACTTCAGAAAAAAGCTTTTTTTCCCCCCCCCACAAACCTTCCATCTGTAGAGCATTGCTGTATCTTGTCTAGGCAGCTAATAGTTAGATGATAAACCCACTCAGTTACCAATATGTTGCTTGCAATTTTTTGTTCACTTGCAAAACTTTCTGTGACAGCTCATCTTGGGGGGTGAGAGGGAGGGGATGTTAAGTTTACAGTAAAAACAAGCTGTAATTACTACTTGCATATATAAATATGCACCTCCAAACCCTGGAGAAAGCAAGCTGCTTTAGCTGTTAAAGTTATCCAGCAGTGTAAACATTTGAAGACTGTAATGACAGCCTGTTCTCATTTCCTTACTTACAGAGATTGGACTGCTTCTGGCTGCTCTCAATTAGCACATCCCAACACTTTGCAAGAACGTGGCTGTCAGCAACCCCACATTCTTGTGTCAAGAAAAAGTCATGTGCATCTGAATATCTGTCCTTGCCTTTCCTAAGCACAATGGCAGCTTGGGTTGCTAAAACACTCAGCCTGGCACTTCATTGAGCAACAACTTGTAAGAACAACAACAACAATAATAATAATAATCAACCACCACCACCACCAACATATCTTTATAATATGGTAAGATACTTATTATAAATGAAAAATATTTCTAGCCAGAGAGTATAAGGCTACACTCTGACAAGATGGGTTTCAGCTTGATCTCTTTATCCAGTACCCAATACCTAAACTAAGGCTTCAAAAATAAGTTAAAATCTCATACTTTATTTACCAAAACCCTACTTTTTTTTTTTCAGAATTGTTTGGAATGGAAGAAGAGATATATCAATGAATTGTTTAGTAGTCTAAATAAATAAAGCATAAGTGATTAAATGTGGGACTAGATGGTGTTTTGGCTCTTCTTTAAGCAACTACATAGGTGCCTGAGAACCTAGAAAGAAACATTCAATCTTTGCATCTTTCATGTAAAGTATTTTCTCCAATTTGTCTTTGCTCTGAATATGTTCAGTAGCTTATGCTTCCTACTGTTTCCTCTAAAAATTCAATTGAGATGTTTTGATGGAGGTAGGTTGCCTCATCCAAACTTTTATGTCACTCTCCGTATTTTGGATGACGCAGTCAGATCTGGAAAAGTTATAGTTAGCCTAAGCCCCTGCCACTACTGTTGGCCATCCTCAGTAGCTCAGTAATCTAGTGCATTGCTTTACAAAGGACTATCAGCAAACATGCAACTGAATTTTCCTTTTTTAGGGATTACTCTTGGCTGCTTTAACCCATGCCCATTTCGCTCATACATGAGTTTAGCCATTTCCACAGTACTTTACTCCAACTACGAGGGTCTTGAATTCAATTCCCAAAGACTCCAGTCTGATGACACAACGTGACATTATCACATCTTAAGGCATTTGGGAAGGTTTTGAGCTATTTAAGTACAGAAAAATCAGTGTCATGTGAATGGTCTGTTTATTAACTGGAATTAGATTTGTTTGGTCCTGTCTGCTTTAAAGAAGTCTTTGATTTCTGAATTAAGGGAAAGTAACAATGTGTTTATGACCAATTTAAGTGCTGCTGTTCATTCAAATGAAGCAAGAGTAAATTGTCTCTCTTTCTTGCCACACTGATATGTTTCAGTTCCTCAAAACAGATGGGGTTCTCTAGCATGTCAAAGCATTTCAGTCAGTTGACAAGTTCAGTGCAACAGTTTGGACTGGGTTTCAGATTATCTGCCAGATTTAACACTCAGAATGCTACCTCTTATAAAACAGTTTTAGAATCATAGAATGTCTTGTATTGGAAGAGGCCTTAAAGATCATCTACTTCCAACTCCCCTGTCATAGACAGAGACACCTTTCACTAGAACAGGTTGCTCAGAGCTGTATTCAACGTGGACTTGAACACTTCCAGTGATGGGGCATCCCCTTCTCTGGGCAACCTGTTCAACTGCCTCACCACCCTCACAGCAAAGACCTTCCTCCTCACAGCTAATATAAACCAACTCACTACAAGCTCGTATAAAATTTACTCTCCATCTTTTCTGTAGGCTCTGGTCAAGTACTGGAAGGCTGCAATTAGGCGACCTCTAAGCTGTCTTTTATTCCAGGCTGAACAAACCCAACTCTCTCAGCCTTTCCTCACATGAGAGGAGCTTCAACCCTCTAATCATCTTGGTGGCCCTCCTCTAGACTCGCTTTAACAAGTCAATGTCCTTTCCGTGCTGATAACCCCAGAGCTGGACACAGCACTCCAAGTGGGGTCTCACCAGAGCAGAAAGCAAGTGGCTTAATGTTTGTCCCTCTTGTACTTAACAACTACAGTACAGTAAAGTTTCTTTCATTTTGATTTCGTTAATCCCTGTCAATAAATATTGAACTTGTTGAGAAGACAATTTCAATAATTTTCAAACTGTTTGAAAATTCAGTTCACATCAAAAGTTTTGGAGGAACGAATAGGTTCATGAAACTAACAAAATGGTGGAGTTAGCATACTAGGTGCCATGTCTAGAAATCTGGGTTAAGTTGTTTGCAGAGGTTTGAGTCCAGTTCTCATTATCTAATATTTTTGGTGGAGAATTTTATTTAAGCCCATGGTATAAAGTAGGCAGAGAGTGGTTCTGGACATCTACATCCTAGCTGACTCCATCAGAGCAGAGGATAACTGAGCAGGTGGTTCTCACTTCTCCTTGTTGGAGTTATGATGTTTCGGGAAATTGGTCCTAGCTCAAAAAAAGAATGTTCCAGATCAGTAGAAAGGACGCTTCAGGACACTTTGGAGTCACTACTTGTAAAGTCTACTTGCTGGTCCTGTGGATACTGCTATGGTACAATTTTCACTAGGTAATGACTTGGGAAAAAGCATGACCTTATCTGTCCCTCAGGCTCTTGGAAAAAAGCATAAAAAGTAACCAAATTCCTTTTAGCATATAAGGAGTCTAAACGTCCATATCTAGCTCCCAATAATTTCCTGGGGTTTTTTGTAAAAATATAAGTGAAGTTATCTCATAGACAAAGCTAAAAAAATTATATCATCAAATCAAGAAGTTGACAGAGAACACTTACCTGTGAAAGCTAACTGTGCCAAGGAAATGTGAATGAAAACTTCTTTGCTTTTGACTTGTAATAAGATTTTCAGTGCTTCACAGTGCCTCTGGTAGCTCTTCAGACACTCTCTAAGGGTCTGAAGCTAATTGTGACTCATCAGTTAAAGAATACTAATCTGGAGCTCACTTTTTGTTGGTGGTTGTTGTTGTTGTTGTGAATAAGCATATCTGAGGCAATTCCACCTTTACTTTAGTGCTTACATCCGTAACAGAAGTTGAAAATGTTAGGATTCTGCATTGTTCAGCATATTCCACTCTCCTAGGAGTAAAAGGGTTTTGCTGGAAAGCAGGGCAGATGTGATTATGAAACACATTCTTATATTTGCAACAAGTTATTACTCTGTTCTACACAAATTATTCATGGTTAAAATTTTATGTTAATGGCATAGGGAAGTAACAGGAGACAAAGCCAATGCAATGAAAGGAGCTAATAATGCAGGGTATCTCTGGGCCTTCTGCCTCCCCAAATTATATGTACTGCACTTTAGTCAGCTGCACATCCTAAATTTTATGATAATAAAAACCTGAAAACTCTAATTGGGAACACTCTAGCTAATGTATGGATGATTCAAGAACTCTTACGATAAAACTGAAGGTGAAACATGAAAAAACCCAACTGGCCATGAGCCCTCCAGAACATTTTTACATGGATTTCTGGAGTTTGTGTATTCTTTATAGGTCTTCATGCTCCAAGACTAATATGGAACACATAGGGAAGGGAAATGCAGGCAACAACATTCCTAGTTTTAATTTTCTATGAATGAAAAGCATCTTCAAAAAGATATGGAAAGTTTAAAAGATAATATTATGATGACAGAATGATGACAGCATTTGTGGCACTGTTAATATGAATCAATATCAGAGTGATACAGTGTCAGTACAAGTTATCCTACTAAGAAAATAAACATTCCATGAAATTTAAGACCTAATTATGCTGTGTGCAGAAAGCCTGAAGCAAGAGATACAAAGAAAAGGTGAGTTGGTGCAGTATCAGTAAATCTAAGGCCTAAATCAAGTAGAAAAAGAAATATAAAAGCTTTAAAAAATATCTTACTTAGGGCTTCTTCCTTGTCTTCCTAGCATCCACAGCCAAGAACAGCCCTGGTTCCCTGTCCAGACAAAATAATGTTCACCACAGGAAGAGAGAAGATAAAAAGAAGGTGAGTCTATAAGTCCTCCCTGCCTGGACACATTCTGAGACTTCCAGAGTCTCTGACCCAAACATATATCAGAGCCTCGTGCCATGAGTACTTTCAACTGGGGAAATGACTTAATAGTACATTTATATGGAAAAAAAAAAAGGCTACTGAAGAATGGCGAATAAGGCCTGTCATGTGCAAATAATGTAGGATGCAGTAAGAATTAGGATCTTCACAAGTAATAATAAAAGCTTTTAGGCAATAGCTGATTCTGCTGAGGAGAGAACTTTCAGCCAGAAAGAGCCATTGAGGCCTTTCATCATTTAAGACCAATACTTGCAAAGGATGTCAGGACTCAGAACTGTGTTTGTACAGCTCATTCCCAAACCTGTCTCACACTCTGATTATCCACAGACACAGGTGACAGCATGGTTGTAAACAACGGAGGACCTGGATGGACTTGGATGGGAATACCAGTTCTACCTGAACTGTTATCAAGAATAGTGGGAACATGACACAGAAGATCAGAAATCAACATTAGCTGTAAATTTTAAAATTTTGAGAATTCCAAAATTTATTACAAAAATGGTTGAACTGCATCGATGTTACTGGATCAGGATTCATTCGGCTGTAACAAAAAGTCAGGAAGCCTGTTAGAGTAAAAAATTATGATACAGACTAAATGTTATATACTAGAGAATCACTAAAGAATCTAAACATTACACATCACAGAAACACTGAAGTAAAATAGGAAACTGTTGGAAGAGCCAAAGGGAAGACTACAAGGTATAGACTCTACCTGTTTTAATAATTTACAGAAGCTTAATTGTGGAGTTTTCTAGCTTCATAACCAAAAGAGAACCTTATATAAGACCAGGTAATGGTTGCAGGAACATTTGGTTGAATAACAAAACCACCAGAAAGTATTTTGATATGTTCTGCAAAGCCCTACAGAGGTAAAAAAGATCTATACAATTGTTTACTACTTATGCAAACTTAATTAAGCTGAACTCAAAAATTTGTACTAAAGCAAACAGTTTAGGCCTTGGGCTGAAAATGTACAGCCAAGTGCTCATTATACTTATTATCTCCTCAGTGCTCTTTTTACTTTCCCTTCCTGTCCGCCTCCTGCTATGCATCCTTAGCAATTTTTACCCTGATATTTTCACTTGATAAAACTAAATTTGGGAATTTTTCAAATAAATAAACCAAAACCCCACACAGTTTTGCAAGAGTGTTACTTGATGAAAAAGCACTCACACACCTCTTGCCCCTGTTTTCTCTTACTGACCTCCTGGTCTTCTACACAGAGTTTCCTGTTCAGGTACACATTTTCAGGGGGAGTTACAAACACTGAGAGAGATCCTTCAGGAGGCTGTAGGGCACATTCACTGTATGACGTGCCCAAGGGTACACTAGCAACACAATAAAGTATAACTCATCATGTCATACTGCTGTATTAAGCATACCTTATTGCCTTTACTTGTAGCAGTGATCTGAAGCAGAAAACATGAGATAATACATATATGACAGTTTTCATTCTCCAAGTAGTCCATAGCAAAAATTTCTAAGGAATTAAATAGGAAAGTGCAAGGAATAAAACCTTTCTTAAGCAGACCAAATACTGACACTTTCTGTTCCTAAATGATTTCCAAGTTCGGTAACATGCAGGCCATCTAGTGTGGAAAGGTAAGGGTACTCCCACAGTGCCTAAGTTGTTGTCTGAAGCCTCAATTTTCTGATTTAACAGATGATCAACTATTGCCCTGCAATGTAATCAAAATACAAGCCAAGTACTAGTCAGGTCTTTGTACTGCTGAACATACACAGAGATGGTACAAGAGTCTGACCTATAAATCTGTCTATTCTGAGGTGGCTTTAAATCCTTTGCTCACTCTCTATGGAGCCCTGAATGAAAATAAAAACTTTTAACTTTGCTTCTTTTTTTTCAAAAGTCTCCACTACCAACCACTGTTAAAGCCTCATACAGTGAAGTACATGAAAAACCTCTGCTGAAACTCTGTGATTTAAGGAATAGGCATAAGAGAAAAAAACCCCCAAAAACAAGGTAAGAAGGAAGGAGAAAGACCACTTCCACTGTCTTTGAAAAGAAGAAGATGAGACAGTTCAGACAAAAAGCACAACTGACAGACAAAATAGGTTCATCATACATTAAAACATGTGTCTGCTGGCTGATTTTTGGCAGCTGCTCCTGCAAGAGCAACCACTTGCTGCTGCTTACCAACCAATGGTTGAGGACAAAACACAGCATCCATCACTTGCACAAAAAGCTCTCTACTGCTCATCAGGAAGGCTCCTTGTGCTACAGCTCTGCAGGGTGGAGGGTAAGTGCTCTACCTCTTTACTCTTAGCTAAATTGAACTATATTTAGGTATCACTCACAAGAAAGCTGATAGAAAAAAAGGCACAAATGCTTTGGTTCAGCAGTGATGGGATCTGCAGGTAGGCATGCACCATCTTTTGTTTTTATAGAAACATAGAAGCATAGAATGATTTGGGGTGGAAGGGACCCCTCTTCAATGAAAAGGGATGCCACAATCCAACTTGTCCTTGAATACTCTCAGGGATTGGGCATCCATTGCCTCTCTGAGCAACTGGTTCCAGTGCCTCGCCACCCTAACAGTGAAGAATTTCTTCTGAATAACTAATCTAAACCTATCCTCTTTCACTTTAAAGCCATTGACCCTTGCCAGTCCCCCTCTGGCTCTCTTGTAAGCCTCCTTTTGGTACTGGAAGTCTCCTATAACATCCCCTGAACTCTTCTCTTCTTCAGGCTGAACAATCCCAACTTTTTAAGACAGACTTCATAGGAGAGGGGCTCCAGCCCTCTGATCATCTTGGTAGTCCTCTGGACTCTCTCCAACAGACCTATATCCTTCCTGAGCTGGGGAACCGAGAGCTGGACACGGTAGTCCAGGTGGGGTTTCACCAGCACAGAGCAGAGGGGCAGGATCACCTCGTTCAACCTGCTGGCCATGCTGCTTTTGGTGCAGCCCAGGATAACACCAGCTTTTTGGGTTGCAAACATATATTGCCAAGGTCTCTTGAGCTTTTCATACACACCAGCACCCCCAAGTCCTTCTCCTCAGGGCTGCTCTAAATCCATTTTCCATCCAGCCTGTGTTTGTGCTGGGGATTTCCCTGGCCCATGAGCAGGACCTTGCGCTTGGCCTTGCTGAACTTCATGAGATTCATATAGGCCTACTTCTTAAGCCTCTCAAAATCCCTCTGGATGACACTCCTTCCCACCAGCATGTTGACCGCACCACAAAGCTTGGTGTCATCAGCAAACCTGCTGAGGGCGGATGAAATCCCAACTGTTTTATTTGTGTCTATATTCATTTTATTTTATTTTTCCTTCACTTTTGAATAGCTGAGTTGCCATCATTCAATTTAAAAATTACCATTCTAAGTCAAAATCTACACCAAAATCTAAATGGGATGTAATTATAAACTTTCAGTATCATTATGAAATTAAATGATAAGAACATCTTATGCAACTGTAGCTAAACATACTAAATAGATGGTAAAATTGCACTTTACTACTGCTAAGTGAAGTTGGAAACAGGATGGGGTTTTGATAGAAATCAGTTACAAATGTAAAATTGATCACTAATTGGCCATAACTTCACAGATAATCAACCTAATAACAGCTAATCAAACAGAAGTTACAAGTTAAACAAATAAATCCTTCCCTCATAGTCCTTCCTTTTGAGACCCTGCTCGCTATGAAGTGTGACTCCATTCACTGGTCATTTAACAGATCAAGAGTTTTTAGAGTCCATCCTTGCTCAAACTGTAGAGAGACTTGAGAATGATTTCATAAAACAAAGCCTTCAGCACTAGTGACTCCTGTCACAGAACATTACCTCCTCAGCAGTACTGGCACATCTGTCTGAGAGGCTTTGCTGAGAACCAGACCAAGGAAGTGATCCAGCTGGAAATAATCCCATGGATTTTTTTCCTTTTTCCTTTTTTTTTTTTTTTTTAAATTCAAGTCAGCTCACTTTCTCTGTCTAGATCACAGCAGGAGTAGTAATATGCAGGAAGGTGGCAGTCATCCACTGTATGGTACCTCAAAAATGCTAGGCCAGAGCCTAGGAACTTATTTTTTTGGACTTGTTCCTTTGAAACAGTTGCACATTATACATGCAGAAGCAGTCACTGATACTCAGCATTTAAAACATGTCCCAGAATCTCCAGACTTTTGAATGAAGTACATAATATAGCCGTTCAGCTGAGCATAACTGTACTTCCATACAAGACTGAATTATAGAACATTGATTATGTTGAGATTTCTTTTTTTTCCCCCCAATTACATATTTCATCTTCCATTTTCTTCCCTATGTCACCATGTTTACAGCAGCTAGGCTCAGGCTGATGGACACTCTGGACTTTGTCTCCACTTGATGGAGGAGAACGTGGTTGTGTTCAGTCTACTCTGCTGGCTGGAGCCTTGAACCAAACCTTCTGCACCTGACTTGGAAAAGCTGAGCTGTGACAAATTACCCCAGCCCACCTCAGTCGATCCCGGACACTTCAGTGCAAGCCTAGACCTATAATTAGGGGTCACGTGCGTGGCAAACTCCAAGCTTGAGCTCAGATGAGCAGTTACAAGTGGAAGCTGGGGAATTTATAATGGGCAGTTGTGAGGAAATCTGTCTCTAAAACAGGTACTTAACTGATGGGATAGACATGCTGAGAGTTATTCTGCTGAGAGCAGTTTGTTCCTGCAACATTCAGTTATTGCTTCAGGGGACTTTAAATATCATTTCTTGTGGCCCCGATGATCACAGGTATTCAGGCGCATATAAGAAATGTAAGCTTTCCACAGTGCTATTTCACTGAGGCACAGATGGAGCTGTATGATTTATCTGAAGGCACCCAGGGATACAGCAGCAATCAACCTCACCAGGCCTATCCCCAAAGCACAGCCAGCCTTCATAATAGATGCTGACTAAGTACACAGTCGGCAGAAGGAGTAGAAATGGATTCCTCCTCTGGAATCTGTATATTGCTATAAACAATTTACATGAATATCAGCTTGTTATGGCGTTGATGATCCATTGAGATGTCTTACTGGATCATACTTGCAGTATAACTTGAACTGTGGGTGTGACTGCTGTCTGTGAGGCTGGTGAGCTGGTTATACTTTGGCTAACTGGTTGGCAACTCAAACACAGGATTTCTAAACCACAGCATCGGATTCAGTGGCAGGTGGCAGAAAGCCCTGCATGGAGAGGCAGGAGTTGTGGGAAAAGGCATAAAATTGTCAGCTGTGAGTTACACTCTGTAAGACTGTGGTGGGTTCACCATGACTGAATGCCAGGTGCCCACCCAGTTGCTCTATCACTCCCCTTCCCAGCTGGACAGGTGTCTTAGTTTAGGGCAAAACCAAAACAATTTGAATGCCTTTCTCAAGAAAAGATCACGCCTCTTTTAAATTTAGAACAAAATTTTAATTTGAAGGAAAAAATGTAGAAGGAGAGATAACAGTTCTTAACCACTAAATATAGTTATATATGCATATATGTATATGTGAACCACCAGAACAGAACAGATAACCACTATATAACCAAAAAAAACCCCTGAACAATAAGTCTGTGGAGATACGGGGTGGGGGGTTTGCTCCTCTCCCGCAAGCAGCAGGTAGCAGACCGCGTGGTCCCTTTGTCTTCCAGCCGGCGCTGGCGCTGGCCCCGGGGCGGGAAGGTGGTGAACAGAGAAAGTCCGGGATCTCTCTCGCTGTTGCCTTGGTGTCTCAGGACGAAAAAAAATGGCAGTAAGTCCAAAGCAGTGAAGATTAGATTGTATATCCCAGTGGAGCCC
>VWZG01008503.1:49389-60514 GCA_013396735.1 Grallaria varia
CAGCCATCGGAGACAATGAGTGCCTCCCCTTCCTGCTTCCTGCCCCAGCTTTTATATCTGGGTTGACGTCATATGGTATGGAATATCCCTTTGGTCGGTGTGGGTCAGCTGGCCTATTTGTGTCCCCTCCCAGGACCTTGCCCTTGACTGAACAGTGAGTGCTGTGCTCAGTGATAGCCAAAATATGGGTGTGTTATCGACACCAATGCAGAGCACAGTGAGGGCTCCTATGGGGAAACAAATTCTGGCTCAGCCAGACCCACCACAAAGAACCTATGCTTTTCTCACGAGCTCATCAAAGGGGGGTTATGTCAAAGAGGTACAAGGCCTCAAAAATCCACCCAACAGAGGGTTTTTTTAAAAGGAGCCTTCAGTTCTTTTATACCTTGAGGCCACATACAGGAAAAATGTTATAATGTTTTTCAAGGACTCAAAATAAGACACTTTTACTGGCAAAGTTTGGAAATCAAGAAAACTTGGCAGAAGTTTAAAACAAGTATTAAATTAACATAAGGCATTTCACAAGCATTGACTTAGTAACTCCCAACGCATCCAGGTTTAAGTTACCCAAGTATCAAGAAAAAGGAAATTAGGAGAATAAGTAAAGAAAGAGAGAGAGAGAGAGATGGGGAAAGAGAGAATTATAGCTACAGCGTTAGATCCAACACAGAAACATCTACCAGAAGTCCAAGAACAATAGGGCTGTGACTATGCAGAGGCCATGTGGTGTTAGTTTTATCTGCTCTGGACTGCTGTGACCACACTCCCAGGTGGGGCTTTCAGTCTGCTAGCCCTTCTGGAGTTGGGTTAGGGGCTCCAGGGGTTGTGGTGTGGGGTTTCAGGGGTGCCAATGACTAGTAGCCATTCTGGGAGTGGGTTAGGGGCTCCACAGAGTGTGGTGTGGGGCAGTGCTCCTGGTGTGCCAGCGACTAACCGCTGCACTAGAGACTCTCAAGGAGGCGAGGTTATGGAGGGGAGTAGAACACCATTTCATCTTGGCAGAACCTGATCTGTCCCTTCTGATACACACAGAGTTGTTTCAAGGCAGTAATAACTTTAATAACTTTTTTCAGTCCTTCACATGCTTGTAGTCTAAAGATGACATCATGTCACTGAAGCCATGTAGCCAGTGCCCATAGCCCCTAAACTGTCTGACTTTGTCTGCACTTGCTCTTTTAAGTCTCATTGATCATGGTCTCAGACCAAGTTCCCATTGAAACAAAGATATTTTCTACAACTTGACAATTACAAAGGTCTTGTACCTTTCATTGACACCTTCTGTAAGATTCTTTTTAATAGGCAGTGCAGACTAGAAAAATCTCAAGATATACGGGATTCAGATTCCCCCTCTGCCCTGTTTACGACTGTGCTCTTGAACATGTGTTGTGAAGCCTATAATGCTTTGCTCTAACTACCGATTCACTGTGCAATGGGTGATGAATGAGTTATAATATTTCACTGCTCCTGGCTAAGTACATGGATGGCATGTGCAGTGAGCATATTTCAGGATTTATTCAAGCACGAGCATTGTAATAATACTCATGTTCTTTGCAGGAGGCAAGAGGAAATAAAGACTGTTTTGGTGTTTTTTTTTTTTAGTAAAACTGAAGTATTCTTTGAAAAGGTTTGCTCTGGTGTTTTAACATTTTGAAACACTAAATACAAAGTAGTTTGGCAGGTATGCTTAAATTATATTCTAACATTTACCACTGTGTATAACTTGAGAGAAAGAGGGCTGTTTGTGAGACTGTCCTTATAGACTGGATGTGTTGGATGCTGCAGGGAGACTCTCCATGTCAAGGAAGCAAAGAAGGCAATGACCGGTGACAGGATCTGCCAAGAAGTGGGCAACCCAACAGGCTTCTGCTGTGGGAGTTCTCCACATCCATTTGACTTAGATCTGTGGTGTATCACTGAGATATCATTGCTGACACTAACACCTGCTTACATTGTCACCTCAGGTTGCTCTCTGCCATTTAGTTTCCTTTTTGTTACAGAGAGTGGTTTTTTTAGGTGAAGGAACTGCACACATTATACTTGTCCTATAGTAATAAAAAGAGAACAATCATAATATGCTGGTATTGATAATTGTAAAAATACGATGTTGGCTGATGCAGTGACCACAATTTTTCTGCTCTCTGTTTTAAGCCAGAGGTTTTTCCCAAATCCAAACGTCTTCATTCTCATGACTCAGCTGCATTAAGAAAAAGCACTCTTCTAAGCTCTCTTCTAGCTTTATATCATTAGATTTCCATTAAAAGTTTACATTTGGCTGGTTTTCACTCACAGTAGACAGTTATCATGCCCTATTACTCCATCCCTCTTTCCTCTATTTAAGTCAACACCAGGATGTTGACACTGAATGTCTTCTGTTTGAATTTCATGTCAGGTTGTTGCCTAGTGATTATCTTATTAGTCCCAGACATCAGCAAAACTCCATCTATATGAAAGTCAAACAACAGGGAAATTCAGAAGTTACAGGGGAGATAAAAAGGAAACCAAACCAAACCAAACCAAACCCACTACAACAAAACAAACAAAACCAAATCCAGGCTTATATGTGTGTCCTATAATAACACAAATACTGATAGTCTTATAAGGCCTTCAACACATGGATTTGAAGGAAACTGATAGTCTTATAAGGCCTTCAACACATGGATTTGAAGGGTGAACTATTTGGTGGGTAAGAAATTGTCAGAATAGGCACTGCCAGAGAGTTGTGATCAATGACTCAATGTCCAGGTGGAGGCTGTAATGGAATTGGTACTCTTCAATATCTTCACTGAGATCAAGCGCACCCTCATCAAATCTGCATGAAGCTGAACAATGCAGCTGGCACACCTGAAGGACAGGATGTAATCCAGGGCAACCTAGACAAACTTGAGAAATGGGTCCACAAGGACTGCATAAAGTTCAAAAGGTACAAGACTAAGGTGCTGCACCTGTGTCAGGGTAATCCCAGACATCAGTATTAGCTGGGAGAAGAGGTCATGTGCCAAAAATAGCACATGTGAAATATCCACAAACAACCAGAAATCCGAGAGAAAAAACAAGAAGTCAAGAAAACCTGAGAATTCAAATATCAATCATGAGTTATTCTCACCAATGTCTTCTGCAGAGCTCATCCTTCCCTTTCTGAGCCACTTCAGGTTATTTGAGTCTGCATATTCAACTCAGTCTTGTCTCTCAAGAACGCTACTTATGAGTCAAGTCTCCATGATTCTTCCTGCCTTTTAGAGACTTTTCAGGACAACTACACTGAAGAACATTCAGATCACTTTCAGCTTGCTTTAATAGAGCATGAGAGTGCAGACATTCAAACAGTAGCAATGTGTTAGGTCCAGGCAGACTACGGTACTGTTAGGGTTGCACTAACTGATGATAAAATAATCATACATCTCAAATACTTTGAGATAAGGATTGCTTCTTCTGACACAGGTGATCCTTTTGGGCTTAGGACATAAGTTGAAGGAATATTATGAATATGGGGCTGTCCTGGTTCTGTCCAGGACAGAGTTAATTTTTGCAGTAGCCAGGAGGTGGTATGGCCAAGACCAGGAGGTTATTCTATGCCACCTCAGGTCATTGCCAGTGGTGGGGGAAGGGCTTGTTTCTGGGTCAGGTAACATGGCAGAGGGAGCAGTCAGGGGTTGTCGGGGTTTCTGAAGGGAGTGAGCATTTCTTTTCTTGTACCCTCTGTCATTAGTATTGTTGTTGTTGCTGTTCACTTTCCTAACTCATTGCTTTTTTCAGTAATTTGTTCTTATCTCAACCCATGATCTTTACCTTTTGTGCCTCTAATTCTCCTCCCCTGCAGGAGGAAGGGAAAGGGGAGTGAGTGAGCAGCACATGGCTGGAGTGGCTTTAGTGGGAACACTAAATTGGAGAATAACATTCCCAACCCACAACAGGGGCATTGGTTTTACATAAAAAAATGTTGCTGTTGTGGAGACATCATAATATCAAGGTATTAGCAACCATGGAAATTCTAGTTTCTACTGTTCATAATGTCAGCTTACAGGAATACCAAGAACCTCAAGACAAAGTTTCTAATTTGGGTCAACTAATTCCTATCACATAGCAGATTATGGAAAATATTCCCCTGAAAGTTACCATTGCATAACTTTATATCCCAGGGATATAAACTGTACTCAGTTCTACAGGACCCTATATGGGTAATTAATGAATCTTCTCTAACTAGCCAACCACATGCCCATTACCAAGCTTGTGAGTCAGTATTACTAATTCACAATGACATCAGCTGGTGGCTAGGGATTGTCCCTCACAGTGTACGACTGCTTAACTCATATGCATGACACCAATTACACTGCCACATGCTAAATAATTCAAGCTTCCTCAGACTTACACGCAGACCTCAGTAGGGTTTATTCATGCCTATTAAGCACCCTCCCACTCTGGAAGCTCTGCACAGTGCACTCTGTCCACATTTTCCACATAGTCAACATAGTCAATTCCTGGTATAGCTGAGGGTCTCAGACGTTGTTTTTAATGGACTTGTCTTTTTTTCCTGATGAGAAATTTTCCAGGTGGTATCTGACAACTCTGCGCTGTAATTTGTGGTACCCAAGCATGATCATGGACAACATATCTCCTCATCTCCATGGTTGTTGTCTGGATGCAGCAGACTTAGGGCAGAGATAGAGATATCAAAAGAGATTTTCCTTTTCCTGGATGTGTTGGATATCCCAAACAGGTATTGGACCAAAGGCCTGTACATTTGTGGTAAATTCAAGATACACAAGAGCTGGAAACTCCTGTGCATTTGAGTCACCTGAAGAGTCATGCACACAAGCTAAGAACTGTAATTACCTCTGTTAGCATGACATACAACACAGTCTGGCAGGTGTTTGTGAAAATGCAATGGTGTTGCCATTTGGAAAATGGCATGCCCAGAGTCAAAGAACTTTCTCATCTCTTGAGCTACTCACTTGCTGCAAAGAGGCAACCCAAGAGGAAACTGTAAGCTCAGAAGACTGCACAAGATTAATTCCATGGCTGGTATCTGAATGCAGAAGTGGTATGGATATGGTGAGTGATAAGGGCCTTTTCCAAAGCTGGTTTACATTGTTGATCACAGATAGTGACAGAAGCGAGTACTGTAAATGAGGAAATTAGACTTATTTTCATTCATCCCAATAACTCATGAATGCCACAAACTAGTAGTGTGGCTAAATACCAACTCGGTACCTTTCAAATAAGTGGATAAAACAGCGTATGACCGAAACCTAAGGCCATATAATATTGTATATTCGGTGCAGTTGCAGCTTTGTAGAAAAAGACCAACAAAAAAAAAGAAGAAGAAAAAAAAACAAACACCACCTGACAGTCTGGCAAGACTTGAGGTAGTGGTCTGGAAACTGCAATAAAAGAAATCCTTATATTAGTGAAGATACAAATTATTTATATAAGTTTTTTCTCTCAGCTCTACCAATTGGTGTCATCTATGTGTTCAGAACAAAGCATAGATCCTTAGCTCTCTAAAATTTTAAATGAGTTTCAAGGCCATTAAGATAGCAGAGAGGAAATACCTCGAAATACATTACAGAAATTTTCCTCAACCTTAAAATATGTAATAATTTAATTAAGAATAGGAAGGCTGAATTTCATCCACCAGCCCATGCATTCAAAATATTTTAAAGCAAGAACTCAGGCTTACTGTTAATGTTTTTGTCATAATAGACTATTTGCTTTTCTGTCTATGCCATATCTTTACTAAGAAATTCAATCTTTGCTGAAATTCAATCGCTTTTGAAATAAGGCAAATTTTATTCCCATATTCCAAACAACTGATCTTGCACAAGATGAAAAGTTGTGTTTTTATTCAGGAAAGAGATAGTGAAAGAATAGAATAAAACTACCAAGACACATTTCATTCTGTCTATAGGACTTCACGTCTGAATCCCAAAATGGCAGTCACCACACGGTCTCTCCTGAAGCAGGGAGGTAAACAATGTCTTTTCAAGTAAGAACTGCATATACAATTAAATGTCATTCTCAGTCAGGCATTTCTATTCCATTTCCCTTGTCTAATTTATGATTTTTTTCTTTAATTTCACAATAGATGATCTTAGACTTTCAGAGAGTTTATAGCACAGTGTTGTGGCCAGATGTGTGTATCACAAGAGGCAACTGGCATGTGCTTTTCCTGATTTACACCTCTAGATTTGCCATCTGCCACCAGGCATTCGGAGAGAGTCACTGTAATATTTCTATTCTTCAAATATTGAACAAGGAACTTGATTACTAAAAGGCACATTGTATTAACCCTAAAGCTACTGTTCTTTTTCCATTTCACTGAAGAGTTTATGCATAAAATCCCTCTGTGCCTGGCTGAGATAAACTATTTACATCATTGCAGCGCCAAGCACACTGTTACATTTACACTGCCTGTAGGCTGATAAGAAGAGTGATCCTTTTCTTTTTTGTTATTAATCACATTACCTTCACTTGGCATTCGAAAGTTGTTTCTTCTGAGTAATAGTTAATCAGTAAAAAGGTCCTTTCATTAATTCACTTAATACTACCTCCTAGCATATTCTTAATACTTTTCACCTTCAAATATTGCTTCACTTTAAAGTTTATATTCAAACCCTCTGATCTAAACAAAAAGCCCTAGGAGGTTTTATTATTGTTGTTGTTATTCTTTTCTCTGTGTTTTTCCCTATCCAGTGTTTTTTTCTGAATCTAGTAATTTGATCTAGCAAATCAAATCTAGACTGTATCAGACATTTTAGAAGTCAGACTACTGGAACTTTTGGCACAACACGGAATTTGCAATATGAAGTTTCAGGAGCCTTTTTTGCCCTGTTAAGTATCTTTGAAGTACATTTGGATAGTGTATTAAGAACCATTAAGAGAGGGGCTTATTTCCAGCTATGTTGCTCTTTCAACTTTGACTTAAAATGGAGTGGAGCTGAATCTTTAAATATGAATTTTTTCTGAGAAATCAAAGATCAGAAATTAAAGGCTATTATCTGAGACAACATCTTCAAATACCTTCATGCAATAAGCAACATACAGTACTTACATGACAGAAACATTTTTCATGTGTACTCTTTCTGGCCTTTGGAAATCAGTACTATTAGTACTAGCTTATTTTACTTGTTCCATCACTTTTTCAGAAGCAACTTGTGGGCTTTGCTAGGATTTATCAAACCAGTTTTAAATATAGTTCCAAAATCTGCATGCTTTAGTCATTCAGCAGAAATATATACAACATTTTTATACCATCAGTCACAAAAGCACGCACTCACACAGAAATACAGTTACTTTCTGTGGTTTCAGGAACATCTCTATCATTGTTATGTCAGAATGAGTGTAATTGTATTTGTTATTATAACACACAATTCCAAACATGGTTCAGGAAAATACAGGCATTGTCTTTCAGAACAAGCCAGGATGATAAAATATCTTCCTCTACTTGGGACATTTTCAGACAGAAAATAGTTAATATATTGGAATCACCATTATCTTCAACATGCAGCAAATTCTGGTTATTCTGGAAGATGAACAGCTCACACCTTCTACACTGCAGAGTTTAGCAAATGCTATTATGCTGTTTAGAATAGGAACAGAAAAATAGGCAAAAGCCCAACATGATGCACAGTACAAAACAGAGCAATGCAATGACTGAAGCTCTTCCTGATCCTACATGAACAACTTAATCAGGCAACTATATTCTTATACTCACTCTTCTGTTCTCTAATATCCAATTAATCAGGATACTTTTTTCCTTTCAGTTCACCCTGAATATGCTTTGAGGTTTAATTCCTTCTCTTCTTCCTCCCCTAAACTAAAAATATAACACCCTTACTGATATCCTGATTTTGTCTTCAAATAGGAAACATTGCCACTCTTCTTAGCAACCTGTACTCCTCTGTCATCTTTCTTTTTTTTGGTTTGTCTGATACCCAGTTTGCTGAACTTGACCCTCCAAGACTACGTCAAATATATCTATCAGAGACATTCTCTCTGACTTTCTGCTTCCCAAAGGTGTGCCATTTAGTTTCATAGATAATATCAAGGATGAATACAGTCCTGCTACAGGATCCAGATAATAATGAATTACTTATAGAAAACATGCTGTATCTCAACACAAAATAACGCTTAAGTAACCTCTCCTGTACATATCAAATAAAGATTTCCAGAAGCACAAGGGAAAAAAAACAGAGAGAGAGAGAAAATACAAGAGATTACATTTGGAAATATGCAAAGAATTTCCATTAAAACAGAATAAAATAGCACATGATTTCGTCAGTTTGCACAGAAGTAAATGGTTATTCTACAAGATCAGAAAAAAAGAGAAGAAACTATCAGAACTTATTATATACATTAGTTTTTTCTTCAGTTAGGAATATATAAGCATTAGTTTATTTGTCTAAGAATACGTAGGATTCAGCTGTTGAAAAATTTCAGTGTTTCGTCCTGCTTTATAGCAAGATAAAAAAAAATAAACATCTAAGTATTCAGTTAATTAATTCTTACTGTTCACCTCATGAATTAAATTGCAGGACAGTCGACTCTCTCATTCTTCCTTATGGGCCACTTTTCCTGCACAGCTTCTGCATGCCCCTCTCTGCACCTTTGGGGGCAGCCGAGTAAATCCCTGTAGAGGGTTATTACCAAGGGGCAATGTACCCCATGGAGTTGAGTTCACTGCTGGTAGGTGTTCTATATTCCATGTATGTAGCATAGGATGGAAAAGACTCAGAAAGGTCTTACTAAAAACCTTTACAATTCTGATAGAAATGGACCTCTATATCCCCAAGGCAAGAACCACCCACCTACATTAATACTGCAATATTCTAAAAGGCTTTTCCTTATGACCAATGCCTCATTCAACACTTCACTGAGCACAGTGCCCTGAAATAACCCACCTTTCTGATATGCAGGGAGACTGAGAGCATTTGCATTGGATGTGTAAAATTTGTCCAGTTCAGTTAAAACCTGGAGATAATAGTTTTTGCTTCTAAAACTAAAAGTCTTTTCTTTTAACACTGGCATTGTTTGATATAGCACCCTAATTATTTGGCAATTGCACACATAAAAAGTGGTGCTATCATTATGGGAGAAGAAAGGGAGGAGGCACACATATATAAGTGCCATACTTTTACTTGCTTTTAATTTGTCTGGGCCTTTCTTGAAATTTTAAAAGAAATTCAACACTGCATGGAAGATTCAAAGTTCAGGAGAATTTTAATTAATAACTACGGATATTAAAAAGCCTACCTAGAATAAATGTGTATAGCTATTACATATTTACTCTGCATTCATTAAAATATTTCAGATGATCTCTTCAATTAATTTGGAACAAATGACTAGAACTTAACATCTCCATTAATAAATCACATATGAAAAAACTTGCTTGATTGAACAGTGTAATTATTGTCAAAATTAAACCTTTTCAGATACCATTTCTTCCCTAAGTTTTCTACCAAATTAAAAACTGTAAGAAATGCATGATACACTGAAGAACAATGTGATAAAAAACAGTGCAGTGGAGAAAAACAATGGTAATAAGCAGGCTGTGCCACTTACCAAATAGATAATAATGAATAGTAAACCAGTCAGCAAATAAACTCTACTCTGTTTGAAACACAGTGCACTTCCAAAGGGCAATTTATTCCATGGTAAAAGGTGACAGAAGTAGTCGAGTTGAATTGTTTTTTAAATAATTCCATTAACTTTTATTCATTATGGAGAAAAACAAGATTATTAGTTTAGATACCTGAATCCCAGATATCTATGATAGGTGGGATAAGTGTCACCTGGAATTTCTGGGTCTTACAGTCCGGGTATTTACCTTTAAAGCAACATATGTTTGTATTAAAAATCCCAAAAAAATGTCTTGTGTGTATTTCAGGCATGAATATATACATATTATAGGTAAGTCACTAGTAAAAATCTTAAAATGCTGATGTAGGTCTTAAAAATTCTCTAAATTTCTGAAAAAGACATTAACTATCAATTACACAGTACAGACAAAGAAGTGAGATAACAGTCTTCAGTTATCTGAATGCAAACATCAGTGACTACTCAGTTCAGCATTCAAAAAGTTGACATATATATAGAATAGCACAACAGCAACTGGCTGTGATGAAAAACTAAATGAAAAACTAAACTAGCTGTGAGAAACAATAAAAACATACAAAAAATAAGAAAGAACTACAGAAAAATAATTTTGTCTCATCAGACAAAAATACAATATATCAGTATTTTAAATTATTATATGGTTGCATGAACCATGTCTTTATCAAAGACAGCCTAACTATTCTTTAAATAAATTCTCTAAAGATTATCCAAAAACTTGGATTCATACCCCTGGAGCCAAATACTCTCACTTCAGAACAGGCAAGCGATGAATATTCAGTCTTTGACAGAATTTGCCTTTAATACCATTTAATACAGGGAAAGGTATACTTTACAAGTGCAAAGAAGAGGGAAATTACTGGCACAGGACTGCATCCCAAAATTCTGGGAGTCATGGTACTTTTTACACTCTGCTGTGGAGAATCTTTAAGGTACTTTTCATTTTAAAAACTTGAGACCTCTTTGCCCCAATGCAACATTTTCCTTTTGCCACCAGCAAAGGTAATGCCTAACACAGTTTGTATTCTTGTGGTATGCAAAAGCAGTTTTCATTTTTCTTTGGGAAAGCAGTTTCTGATTTGCATTAATGAAAAATGAGTGAAGAAGAGGAAGTGAAAATTTAACTAGTGATCAGAGAAATATGGAAAAATCTAACATTAGGATTTAAAAAATAAATTTCAAACTTATTATGGAGCTTAAGGTCACTCCAATAATGAATGACACTTGTGGTGAATGCAATTCCTGTGTCAAAAGATGATGTCATAGGGAACATAGGCAAAACAAGGAGTTTGTATATTCATTATTGAACCTACACAAATGAAAGGTTTAATAATAGTTAAACATTTGCATTTTAATGTGCAAAATTCTAGTAACAGGCACCAAAATACCAAGAAACAGGTGCTTTTCAGGCTTCTGTACATTAAATGAAAAATTAAAAATTATTTTCAGTCTAAGCTGAGAAACCTCTTATTTGTTATTCTGTAGTAAAATCAAAGATTTCAATTCTGAGAATCAC
>VWZG01008503.1:61191-89549 GCA_013396735.1 Grallaria varia
TTTTAATTTTTTTAATCCAAAGCAAAATAGGCAATATTTTTCCTACTAACTTTAAGTCATCTGTGCTGATACTCTTTAGGGATTTAATCAAATCGTATTGCAAAACCGGATGCGAATAAATGTATTTTCCCCACAAGTGCTGCAAAGAAATGGAGAGCAAAAGGACCATACATCTAGCAAAAAAAGAACAGAAAGAAGACATGACACTGGAAAATGAAAATGACAGTGAGGTCAGGCAAACTGCCCTGCGCATGTCAACATATAAACAGCTGTGCAAGAGGGTATTGTAATGTATCAATACAACACAAAGAGGTTACCTATCCCTCTGCTGCGTGCCATATGTTTGTCTGTTCTGACTGCTCAAAGCAGATTTGTTCTCAGGTAGGGACAGTCCACTCCCTCAGTAAAAGTCCCAGACAATGCTGCAAAGGCTGAAGGCTCTAGGGGTGTTTCCCCCCTAGCACACTAGTAAGAATGGTTTTGGATGATTTTCAGGGGGTGTCAAAAAGATAAAGACAGCGGGAGAGCTATACAAATAAAAGACAAAAGAGAAGGAGAGGAGCTTTTTTTTGATTATTATTTATTATTGGCTACCTCTAGAGCAGCACAATAAAGAGCACATAGTTTCTTGCTTGAGTATTGTCATGCTAATAAGTAAACTGTTACTATGAACCCTGGGTCAACTAGAAACCTCTCTAACAAATCTCAGACATGCATCGGGGTTTTGTATGGGCCAGGACTAATTTCCTACAGGCTGTCTGAATAAGACCATCCTCTCTAGGTGGGTAAGAACATTACTGGCATGGCCATAGGTCATGTCATGCCAGCTGATGTAAAGAACTGCACTGGACTAGTTTTCTGTTTTTAAACTTGATAAATGTAACCATTGGATTCAGCCATCTCAATAACTTGTCTATGGGCAATGACAAATATAAAACATTGAGGGAAAGCATTTAAAAAGCAGGAAAGGCGCAGAGTGATATACCCTTTGGTGTACTCTGTTGGCTTCCAACAATCAAAAACTTAGAGATTTCATCAGTCAGGGACTGCAATCAGATACATTGATTTTTAATAGCTTCATCATCTTACTTTCAGCTGTTTCCAGCTTTGCATTTTCCATTTTCTTTAGGTTTATTTTTAGATCGAGATCTTGACCCAAGAGAAAAGCATGGCCTTCCCATCTTCCAGTTTTTTGAGACCAGCTATGTGCAAGCTGCATTGGTTCACACCAGCTCCAGGAGATGCAATGGGCTGGATCCAGAAAATTAGGAATTCAATTCTGGAAAGATCCAAGTATCTGCCTAATCTGTTTGACTTTTCTTTTAGAAAGTTGGTGGTCAGCTTTGGTCTCCCATGCTAAAGAGAAACTCTCTCTATGACAAGACGACAGAAGTTCCGTCATGCAGTAGCGCTTGAATACTTGTATACTTGAAGTTCAGGGGAGAGGTGTCTGATTTTATTCCAAAACTGGATTTTTGTTTCCAAATTTAATTAGCACTATTATTTCCTATGTTTTCTTGGTTTTGTGGATTTTTCATGAGCTCCTCCAAACCTTCCTCTGCTTATAAACTTGTATAGATAATTCAAGGTTTTCATAGAAATAATTTATTTTGAAATTATTTGTTCTCCAGTTTAATTGACATCTCTGTATGGACTTGCACAGAAAGAGGGCAGGGACCTTTTGAAATGCTGAGGTTAGAAGAGGAAAGCAGACAAGAGAACCTTTGAATTTCTGCGAGGAGAAAGTCTTTAGGAGACGAGCAGAGGCCGATAGTCTGAAAGGAGAAGTAGGGTCACACTCTGTCATCAATTACTTCTTAGAGAAGACAAACCTGATATGAAAAGTACATTTTACTGTAGTTCCACTACAGTTTTCATTAAGTCAGTTTCTAGTACCCTTTAAAGCCTAGATTGAAGTCTTATCATCTGACTCAGGAATCCATGACAAGGATGGATCTAAAGTGCTAAAGGCCCTTGAACATGAACAGCGGCAGCAGCAGGTAGTGCTGCTAGTGGAGGCAGTTCCCATTTGTGTGTCTTATCATTAAAGGAGGGCTAACATATATGATACTGTTTAACAGTCTGTGATACAGTGCAAAACAGATTTCTTAAAATCAAAAAACAAAAAAATTTGCCTTAATAGAAACTTAGTCTGTGCATAGTGGTTCTTTTACTGGTGTTAAACTCCAGCTTTTTTCATAACAGTTTTTAAATTGTTTTCCAAACATTGTGTCCCTGCTCTTCTAGATGTAAAACTTTGTGTCATATTTCTTAGTACAAAAGAAATCAAATTATAAGTAAATCACTTAAAGCCATTATATTACTAATAGACTTTTTCTTCATGACAGATATGAGACAGATCTGTTACTAGCTGTATTCTAGTCATAGTCTTAAAAGGATTTAGTAAGTTTATCTAAGATGAATATTTACCTTTGCCTTGTCTTATGCTACCTGTGTCAAGAAGGTTAATTGGTGTTATGGCCTAGGCTGTGAAACCTTTGTTTTACCAGTTGGGTCATTACTTATTTTTATCTTTTTTTTTTTNATCTTTTTTTTTTTTTTTAATACAGAAAAAAATTGTATTTTTATTTTATTTTATTTCTAAATTAATTTTCCGTCTCATCACTTAAGGAAATGAGATGTGAAAACCATTCTATACTGTGTGTGAGCACATTCTTAGTCTAGACACTGTGGAAAGGCTTCATTTATCTGTTTTTTCTACTAGATAAAAAGAAAAAGCTGTGTAAAAATCATCTCCATTTTTTCCCTGTTCACAAAAAAGCTTTAAAAATATTAATAAAAAAAAAAATTCAGTGTAGCATGTCAACAGTGAGTGGCCAGGAAGTCTAAACTGTCAGTGGCCCAGGAGTCAAAGCATTACATCACTGAGATTTGGAAAGACCTCAGAATGTGCAAAATCCTGTCGCAGTACAAAGGTGTGCCCTTTGCAATTAAAGATCTGATCTGCGTGTCATACCTGAAACAATAGGATTTGATTTCAACCTTGCATCAATTTCACTTTACTGTAGTTGCAGAGTTATTTCAGAAGTGCACATCTGTAGCTGAAACCAACAGAGAGGCACAGCTCTCTGATACCGCTGCATCAGTGCATCTTCATTATCTCCCACTCTCCTACTCTTTCATCGTAATCAAGAGTTGCCTCTGCTTTCTTTTATATCCCAATCTCTCTGGGACAGACTGCCTATTTATGACCTTACAGTCAGTGTTTCTGGACATTTCTGGAAAACAAATCTGAAATAATAAAACTAGTACTGAGAGAGTGCCTAGACAAGATAGAAGCAATTATTGAGCCAAGGCCCTTCCATGATCATGCACTAACTACCAATTGCATAAAAATAATTTGATTTCTCACTGAAATTTGTTCTTGTTATTTTTCAGTCATGTAAGAGGCTTGTTGTTGGTCAAAAGCTGATGGCAAAATAATCCACAGGACCATTTTGTAATTTTTCTCATGCCCATAATGTACCCAGCCAGTTCATTTCAATTAGAACATAGCCAGATACTGCATCCCTCAGTGTCCTCAAACTTTAGGCAGCTTGCTTTGGCTGACCATCAATCCACTTCTCTCTTCATTTCTATCTGAGTATACTTACCAGCATTACTTACTATCTGAGTATACTTACCATTTCTATCTGAGTATACTTACCAGCAGCAGAGAAGGAAACACTGGCATGCCTTACAGGTCATCCAAACTGATGTATGCTTACGTTCTATACTTTGCTGTAATATCAAGTGCTTTCATTTTTCAGAATTCATTTCAGAAAAGCAGGTCATCTTTCAGAGATCTCTGCATAGGCTGAAGGAAACAAACAAACAAACAAGCAAACAAAAACCAAACATCAAAATTGTATTTTGCAGTGGGAATTCAAGGTTTTGTGCATTTGATTTCATTTTGTCTTCAACAAACCTGACAATGATATTGTCAGCTTTTCCATCATCATGGTAAAGCCTAGAATGAGAACCACCACCAGGTATAGGGAATAGAAATGCTCAAGGTGTTTTAAGGCAGGACTAGGAAACGAACTTTCCAAATATTCATTTGTATGTGAAAAAACAGCTTGAATTTTGAATGCTAACAGGTAGCAGCTACTTGGGGGTATGTTTGCTAGGGTGAGTGTCTGAAACTGAATTTTTGAAACTCTTCAACTTTCAGGCAGACGACTGCCACTTGGTAGATTCAGATGGTCTGGGCTAGTGGCAAATATTGTTGATACTCAGACTGAACGAAATGACACATCCTGAATCCTCCAGCTATAAGAAAACATGAGGCAGAACCACCGATTAGAAGGCTGATCACGTGTAGTCCTTCTGCTCATAAGTTATTTTGACTGGGAAAATGGGAGGCTTGTGGGCCAAGAAAGAAGAGCTAGTGCCAAAAAGAAGTAGTCCCAGAGAAGAGAGTAGGCCTGGAAAGCAAAAATTGACAATCCTGGCTGCAGAAAAAAGACTGGAAGTGAGGAAAGATTCTGGCAATCAGAGTTGTATGGAGATAAAGGCTAGGGATGCCCAGGAAGCTTGGCCAGTGATGTCAGAGTCTACCTGAGAACAGTAGATGACTGGGAGCTGTCCCATCTTTCTGCATTAGCACTCTAGAGCAACAGTGACCTCCCTGCAGGAAAGGAAAGTCAGGACAAAGGTAGCATGGCACTGTGAGGAGAGAGTGAGTGAGTGAGTGAGTGAGTGAGTGAGTGAGTGAGTGAGTGAGTGCATGAAATAGTAAAACCTCTCAACTTCTCAGTCCTTAAATAAATCCCAGCATCCAGGTCCACCACAGACAGTGGTTCAGTCTGCCTCACCTGTAACATCCCAGACCTTGTCCTTTTGGGGGACTTGGCAGAAATTAAATGGGAGCATCACACAGCTGGTACAACCCAGGCCAGAAGATTCCTAAAAAAAATGGATGACAGCTTTATGGAACAGGTATCGGAAACCACCTGAAAGACAATATCACCATCAGTCACAGCCAACACAGCTTCATGAGAGGAAAGTTCTGCTTATCAAAACTGAATTCCTTCTATGACAAGGTAACCTACCTAGCTGATCAAGGGAAGTAATTTGATGTAATCTTTGTGGATTTCAGTAATTGTCTCTCACAGGACCCTTCTGGACAAAATGTCCAGCACAGCTGGATGAACACATCATGTGGTGGGTGAGCAATTGGCTCACGGGTTGGGCACAGAGGGTAATAGTGAATGGAGGATCATCAGACTGGTGACCAGTCACTAGTGGGGTTCCAACAGGGCTCCATCTTGGGCCCTGTGCTCTGCACTGTCTTCATAAATGTCTTGGACAAAGAACTGGAAGGGACACTAACAAGTTTGCAGGTGACACAAAACTGGGAGGAGCTGTTGACTCCCACAAAGGCAGAGAGATCCTGCAGTGAGATCTCAACAAATTAGTGGGTTGGGCAGTCACCAACCATATGAAGTTCAACACGGGAAAGTGTTGGATTCTGCTCCTGGGATGGGGAAACCCTGGATGAATGAGATGTTGGGAAACAGTGCCACGGAAAGAGACCCGGGGGTCCTGGCTGATGCCAAGTGGAATGTGAGTCAGCAGTGTCCTGGCAGCCAGGAGGGCCAACCATGTCCTAGGGGGCATCAGGCAAAGCATCGCCAGCCGGTCGAGAGAGGGGATTGTCCTGCTCCTCTCTTCACAGGGGCGGTCTCACCTTGAATATTGTGTGCAGTTTTGGGCACCGCAATATGAGAAAGATATTAAGCTCTTAGAGTGTCTAAAGGAGGGCCATGAAGATGGTGAAGGGCCTAAAAGGGAAGCCAAATGAGGTATGGCTGAGGGCACTTGGTCTGTTCAGCCTGGAGAAGAGGAGACTGAGGGGAGACCTTATTGCAGTTACATCCTTGTGAGGGGCAGACACTAATCACTTCTCTGTGATGACCAGTGACAGGATCTGAGGGAATGGTCTGAAGTTGTGTCAGGGAAAGTTTAGGCTGGATATTAGGAGAAGGTTCTTCACTCAGAGGGTGGTTGAACACTAGAACAGACCCTCAGGGAAGTGGTCACAGCACCAATCCTGGCAGAGTTCAAGAAGCATTTGGACAATAATCTTGGGCACAAAGGGTGACTCTTAGACATGGTCCTGTGCAGTACCAGAGTTGGTGTTGATGATCCTTGTGGGTCACTTTCAAATCAGTGTATTGTGTGATTCTGTGAACTCTCTACCAGACTGTGCTTGCCTGCTTACATCCACTTTCCTGTCTTTTCTAGAGCCTCCTTCTCCTGCAAAGCATTTGTCATAAAATTCCTACTATTTCTGTGAGGTAGTGAACCATCATATGACTTCTTTAATTTCCAAAATTAATTCAGAAATTCATGTCTTACTAGCTGCTGTCTTCTCTGTATCTGGATCTATTGCTTGCTTGCTAATAGTTTCCAAGGAGCCCTGGATGACTGTGACAAAGGCAGCACTTATTTCTCTTGAGTTTTAGGCCCCCACACTTCATTGTTTCAATATAATAGTCTTATTACAGTCTTTTTCAGAAAGGTCATACAACACCTCCTGTAAGTGATCACCTTTCAGGTGCTGCAGTTGTCATTATTCTCCTCTTTAGGAGTTGAAGTGTGTGAATAATGTCAAGGGGAAAGAGTCTATTCAAATTGTTAAATAAAATTAGCTAACTTGACACTTCATAATGTAGAGGAATCTTGGGGGGAAATTAAGGACCATAAGGAAATAAAAATGCAGCTTGTTAATCTGGAAAAAATCTTGCCCAGTACAAGTAAGACCTGCCAGGAATTATAAAAATTTCTGTGGGAAAAAAAAAATAAATCAAAATTAACCCAAATAACATAAACGTCATACAGGGAAAAACTAAGAAAGGTCAAAGAGCAACTTGAAATCAATCTGGTTACTGGTGTCATAGACCGCAAAACCTGTTTTTATAAATACTTTAGCAACAAAAGGAGGCTCAAGAAGAATGTCAATCCTTTGTTGCATATAGGGGGAAACAGAGTGACTAAGGATAAGGAAAAGACAGGGATACTTATTGCCTACTTTGCCTCAGTCTTTAATAGTAAGAGCAGTTGTTCTTTGGGTAGCCAGTCCCCTGAGCTGGAAGACAGATGAGGATGTGGAGCAGATTGAAGTCCCCATAATCCAAAGGGAAATGGTCAGAGACCAGTTGCACCACTTAACTACTCACAGATCTATGGGATATTTACCTGCTGTTCTGGTTAACTTTTGGAATCAGTATCCTTACCTTAATTATTTTCTAGAAAATGTTTGCAGTTTTCATCTTAAACTGTTTCCAAACAAGTTAGTATATGTCAAAGGATCATGATCTTTTAGACTCAGTTAGACCACATTTATCATCAGTTAATTTTGAAGTTGACTGTTAAAGTCACTGTTTAGAGACTCGCCTTCAAGGACCCACTAAAAACATACTTATAGTAAATGATTCAAGAAAGAGATGCACACACATTTCTTTGTGTTCTAACTTCTCTCAGTTCCATTACACAAAATGCACGAGCAGAAACTACTTTCTTCCTTCTCTTCCTGCATCATTTCTTCAGGTTGTCATTTCCCTGACATGTTGAATCTACCTAAGACTTCACCTTTTTCTTTTTAGTGTCTTGTCAAAAACTTTGTCCTCTGAAAATCTGAATTTCCTTCTCATTATCTTCTCTAGTTCTTCTTGCTGTTTAGCTACGTACATTCTTTACAGATGTTCTCATAATTAAAAAATTAAAACTGTTTCTGGAGATGGTCTTTATTCAGCAGTCCAAAGAAACCCTAGGCCCTCTTGCAAATATTTAAATATAAAATATATTAATTAACTGTTAAATTAATTAACTGTTAAAGCCTGTAAAATCCTCAAAAGTCCCTGTAAACATTTTTATGTTTTTGCCATACAATTAGAATATTCTTTTACTAAACTTCACCAGAAATTAAAACAAAAAAAATAAATGCCAAAGCACCATTTTTATTTAATAATAATTTTTTCCCATTTGACTTTGTAATGAGTAGTTCTATCAAACAGGAAAAAAATACTTCCCCCAACTACCTTTCTTCTCTCCTACTCCAGAAAGATGGTCCAGCCTTGATGTATTCTATGTCTTCAAAGACAGAACTCTTCTCCTGAACAGTTTGAAAGCACTGATCCCACAAAGAGAAATTATGGCTTCACTTCTACACCTAAAGCTTTTCAAGCACCGCAGTCTCTTGTTCACTGTACGAGCTGCACGTTGTATGCTGAGTTTAAGCAGAGCCTGCTTTTGCAATAGGAAATTCTTGATGGATTTACTAATGAGGCAAGTACAAGAATCTATGAAGCAGTAATTTTGTAAAATAAAACAGTAGTGGAGAGTTCAAGGACTAAATGTTAAAAGTACACAATGGTTGGGATTTTGTAGAGAAAATACATAATCTCAAACAAATTATACAAAGTTGCAAAACTTAGAGTGGGTTTTAAAATGTAGTTACCCCTCAAACCCTGCTCAGGTAGGTCCTTGGGAATTTGGAGTGGTTTGAAATATCAGAAAAGTTTTATTGACTGCTCCAAATAAAGGAAATTTTGAATCCACTGCAATACAACCTCAAGTCTGGTCACATTTGGTTTGAGAGTTAAATCAGAGCCTGAAGAGGGAAAAGGAGAAATGTGTAAAGTCTTTGGTAAAAAAATGAGCTCGAAAATCCAAGTCTATTTAATTTTTAATTAAAAACATTAATAATTTTCAGACTATCTAGAACAAAATGGACCTTTCATCCTGAAAACACAGCAACCTTTTTACGCCAGCTACATTGAAATGATTCTTCCTCGTCTTTGTACAGAGAGTCCTAACTGGACTGTTAACAGAGGAAGGCTTGTGAGGATTTCTTCCTCAGTTTTATCTATTTAGAAAGATCTCAGTACACAACTTAAGAAAACTTTGAGAACATATTGGTCTGTCCTTGCTTGCTAAGGCCTCAATTACAATGATATTATAGCCAGCATTCAAAATTACAGTAGACAAGTACAGAATATATTAGGTTGATACTCTTCATAGCTGTCCTTCCTCTTTTTCACTGTTCTTACTTCTCTTCTTCTGTAATATTACATAACCTCAACATGTGAGGCTGTACTCTAATGGAATCAACAGAAAATATCGCAGTGATAAAAGCTTGCCAAAATACCAGTGAACCACATGCACAGCTTGCCAACAAGAACCTTACACACCTGCTTCAAGGCTTCCTAGTATCACAGTATACGAATCTGTTCCAAAGGATCTCAAATGAAATTACATAAGTGATGAATTTTGAATGCTCACTGAAGTGAACCCATCACTTTCTGTTTTGTATGTGCTGCTAAGACCAAAGCCAGGGTGAGTAACTATAGCTGCCTAGCAAGGTCACTAAATAAATATTTTAAATATTTACAGAAAAAGAATATTTGACAAAAATAAAAATAAATTTGTTTCAGAATAAAACCCCATCAAGTCATATGCAATGCAATTATTAGCTGTATATCATGGACTTGTGCGTGAAACAATTAAAATTCAATTAAGGAAACAAATTACCTTTTTAGCAAATTGCAGGGGTTTAGGAGTTCTGTTAAAAGTAGGTTGTTAGCAATTAATTTATGTCATTTAGTATTGATATGTAATTAAGTTCAAAAGTAACTCTTTTTTTTTTTTTCCAGCGGAAAAGCTTTCCTGATTATGTTATGAAACTTAATCAGGTAGAGGAGCCACACAGGCATTCCCCTCCTTCACTTGACAAGCAGCAATCTGTATTGTCAGTTTGACAGGCAATGGTTTTTATCCACATAATTTTAAACCAACTACATATCTTGTCTTTTATTTATGAAAGCATGCTTTTGGTTGTATAATTTCTCCCAAGAAAAATTCTATCAAACTAAATTGCAGGATGGAAATAAATGCATGAAACAGAATAGGTAGACACAAGTTCTGGAACAAACACCAAGCAATTTTTATTTGCATCAAAATAACAGTCTAAGCTGGATATTAAACTTCTTAGTTCCACTCTTTTTTATATTTTAAATTGAAGAAAAAATTGTGGTTAACCACCATACGTGCAGCATCTTGTATTTTCCTACTTCCAAGTGAGTCTTTTAAAACTGTTGCCACAATCAATTGTTGATTAGACAGAAAAGATCCTAGGGACTTGATGGTTAATGAGGAAACCACAAGACAGCAGCGCAGCCTTCTGGTAAAGACCCATCTTCTCCTCTGTTCAATATTAGTGAGGCACTGTCTGGATGACAAGTCCATTTCTGGGTTCCCCAGTATGAAAGACATGGACACAGTAGAGTGAGTCCAGCAATGAGCCAGAAAGATGATCAAGAGACTGGCGCATCTGTCATATGGGGAGAGGTTAAGAGATGGGACTGTTTAGCCTGGAGAAGAGAGAGTTTAGGGGGATCTTACTCAGGTAAAAATGCAAGACAGTGTGTTATATCGAAGGCAGAGCCAGAGTTTCCTCAGTCGTGGCCAGTAAAAGATGAGAGAATCATAGAATTAATCATAACATCATAGAATCATGGAATGGTTTGGGCTGAAAGGGATTTTCCAGCCCCTTAAAGGGTCATCTACCCCAACCCTCCAACAATGAACAGGAACATCTTCAACTAGACCAGGTTGCTTAAAGTTCTGTCCAACCTGACCTTGAATGTTCTCCGAGATGGGACATCTACAGCTTCTCTGGAAAATATTGTCCAGTGTTGTATCCACTTCATAGTACAAAATTTCTTCCTTATGTCTACCCTCTTTTAGTTTAAAACCATCACCTTTTGTCCTGTAACTAATGAAGAAGTCTGTGTACATCTTTCTTATAAGTTCCCTTTAAGAATTGAAAGGCTGCAACAAAGTGTCCCCAGTTTTCTCTTCTCCAGACTGAACACCCCCAGCTCTCTCAACCTTTCTTCATAGGAGGGGTGTTCCATCCCTCTGATCATTTTTGTGGTCGTCCTCTGGACCCACTCCAACAGGCCTATGTCTTTGCTGTGCTGGGGACTCCAAAACTGGATGCAGTCCTCCAGGTGTGGTGTCTCAGGAGTGGAGTAGTGAAGGAGAATCACCTTCATCAACCTGCTGTCCACTCTTCTTTTGATGTAGCTCAGGATACAGTTAGATTTTTGAGCCGTGGGTGTACATTACTGGCTCACATCCAGGTTTTCACTCCCCAAGAAGCAATGGGCACAAGTCAAAAGACAGAAAATTGCAACTGAGCACAAGAAAAGCTTTTTGAATGTGAGGGTGGTTGAACACTAGAATGGGTTACCCAGGAATCCAGTGAAGTCTCCATCCTTGGAGATACTCAAACCCCATATGAACATGGTTCTGGGTATCCAGTGTTCTCTGCAGGGGTGGTGGGCTAGATGAGCTACACAGATCCCTTTCAACCTCTGCTAATGTGTAATTCTGTAAATATAAGTAATTTCCAGAGTCTGAGCACAACCAGTGCAGATTATTGTGATTTTTGCTTTCGATTCCAAAAGGGCACAATCAGACCTAATGGGTGGGTTAGTGGCCTTGTAAAACCATGAACTTGCTAATGTAATGAATTCAAAGTTACAGAATTACACTGATGTGCTTAATTATTTTGTTACCTTAAAGGTCAACACAAAAATGGTCTGAAATTGCGAGAAAAACACACATCAGACTGCAAATTATAGCTGTGAATTAACAGCCATGTAGCTGACCTACCTGAACAAATGGAAAGATAATTATTTCTCAAAGGTTCTGTGTGTGAATTAACCTTGATATAAAATGAATGATAGATGCCTGAATTTACAGGAAGCAGAACATTAGCTTCATGATACTGGTTCCTGTAGCTGACTATTCTAATATCTATTGTTCAGTTAAGGCAGTCACTCAGAGAGAAAAACGTTTTCTGATTTCTAGGACACCTTTCTGCTCCAAAGCAAGGGGAGCTTTCAGCATGGAAACTACCATCAGAGGCTATAGTTGCTAAGATCCATTTATTTTATTTGCTTCAAACTTGCATAACATAGAAATGAGAAGGCTAAATGCAGAGGTTTACCATGTTTCATATTTTTACCGAAGCAAAGGATTCAGAGTCCAGGAGAATGTGAGTATATTACAGAATGCAGCACTGACAAGTGCTGTCATTTGATTCTTTACTCATTGAACTATTCTAAAAAACCTTTTTTTTTTTTTTCTTCCTATCACTTGTCCCTCTCCCCTGCCTCAAAAATCTTCAAAGTATTCAATCAGGGTCAGCAATATCTCTTAGGATGCAATGTGCTTACATTTAATTTACCCTAGGATCCTGAGTGAGACTCAGTCCATCTCTCTTCCTTCTAAACGTCTGACATTTCTGAATTTCTCTTATTTTTTGCCACATCATTTGACAATTTTATTTCTTTTCCTTAAGGGAGGATTTATTCACTAAACCAGAAATTTAAGAGCTTTCTTTTTCCATAGAGGGTAATATATGCAAACAGGTACATTTGAAACACATTAGTAGTATTCCATGAGTGACAGATAAGTAGATAGTAGTAGAACCTCATTACCTAAATCTAATCCCATACATGGATAGCTTCAATCAAAACTACACAAACCACACTAAGAATTCCAGGAGTCAGTTCAGTTCATTGAATTACCAGTTGCGTAATAGTTACCATTACTAATTCCCTTCCTTCTGCTTTTCCCTGCTGCTGTAAAGTGCATAATCAGCCACTGCCATCTGCGTGGACTTTCAGCAGGGTAGTATCACGTTTCCTGGCTGTCACAGCATGCAGCAGTAAGGGCAGAGCCACCTCTTCAGAAGCCAGCTGGAGGACCTCAGTGACTCGGCCCACTTTGCAATGCTTATAGCAGCAACTCACTTTATTTCACATGTGCTGGCCAGAGAAAGAGGAACAACAATCATAGAACAATATATCTTTAATTTAAGAAGTCTAGTAAGGATATAAGTTCAAATCATCTTCTATCTCTGCCACTGGTAGAGAGGCAAATTCTGACTCTCCAGGAAATTATTTTGGTCTTATTCTGTCCCAGATGGTACTGTTCATGAGAGCTTGTGTCATGCTGGGTAAAATATAAGTATTTTGAGCTTTTCACAGTGCTTAAGAAATTCAGTGTATTCCAAATATCTAAGGTTAACACTACATACATCTTTTTGAGCCTGACATATTCATGGACTCACTAAAATGGAGAGTGAAAAAGGACTTAGATTGTGTGCATCTGTAGAGAGACATAAATCAGAGATTTTTAGAATTGTTATTTGAAACGGGACTGAGCAACTTTGCAGAACACAGTTACTGTTAGTAACCCTGTACAAGAAGGAAAATTAAAGTTAGAAGTTATTTTATTTGTGTATTTTCTGTTATATCCTGTGTGCTTCAAAAATTACCAGTTTGTGACTGCAGCCTGTAAACACACCGTTCTGTTCCGCTGAAAGCTTCTCTGTCAGCCACTTCCTAAGACCCTTCAGAAAATTTTCTTTCTAGATATATGTTGCAAGGCCAAAATGAATGTGGGAAGAACCTATTCTCCTGTACCACTAATCTAATTTGCAACAGTATAACTGAGTGTCAGATGGAAAAACAAATACAGGTTTTAAACACATGAACACTCATTAAACAAAATTAAGGCTCTCATGTACCAATATAAAATCATTTAGAATTATATAAACAGCAGCGTCATCAGTTCAGTCTGGATTATGGTGCTAAGAATATTGATAACCTGGTTTATCTGCTCCCAGGCTGCTCCTTTGCTGAACAACGCTACTCAGCATCTCTGGTGATGTCTGACAAATGCTTTATTTACATGTTGATGTGTCAGCTCCTGCCTTTCTCACACCTTGCCATGCAAATAAATCATTTATCAAGCTCACAGAGGGGGTTGAATAGCATTTGTTTGCTAAGAAATTGTGTGCTGTAGCTTAGTGCTTATTGAATATTTGCCTGGCATGCATTGCTCATCTTGCAGGACAGAATTATCTTTCTGGAGTCAACTGGGATTGCAAATATTTTGCTTTTTCATGCAAGTTGCTTTGCAAGGGTCAGACTCTTTCACACTAAGATTGTTTTACACCTTTCAGGCAAAGGGGTGAAACAACTTAATGACTGGAGGAAGTATACTGCACCCCTTACACTGTCACGTTCATGTAATGACAGGTTTGTACAAGTGAGAAAAGCTGACTAGCACTGTTAGTAACACCAGTGAACGAACAGAAAACTCTCCCATACTTCTAAAAACACATACCTTAAAATCCCTGAGAGTTTTACAATTAGGATATGCCATGATGTTCTAAATCCTGTTCTCCCCCTCTAAAACCAAATTAGACTTTTAAAAACTGCATCAATGGGATATCGCAATCACAATCAGAATTCATAGGACAATTGTTCTTTGTGTTGACTATTCAGCCAGTGCTGAATTCAGATGGAGAATTCAGTGTTTGGCAATACATAAATAAATAAAATTTGTCTAGACCTTGTCAAAACATCTAGTTGAAATCTCAGGGAACATCATCAAGAAAATGGTGTTCCCCAGCATTTCACAATGTAGTATCAGGGTCACAGATGTCTGGTTTATTTACATTGTATGAATAACCATTCAATATTGTTTTTCCCCCTCAACATCTTTATTTCATTCTATGGTAATCTGAACTTTTACTAATCTACATTAGTCAGATGCAGTTATTTGTTGAGCTCAAATAAAAATAAAAGCTTATTTTTTTAAGAAGAAAAAATTAATTTTAAAATTAATTATTAATAAATAAAGACTGAAGAAGAAATGGTGGTGTTGTTCGTGGCAAATAAGTCCATAAGAAGGCTAAGTTATAACTAAGTGGGTCAAAAAAAACCAACTAAGAGTTAAGTCAGAAAACAGATAAAAGAATGTACAGCTCAGAAGAAATAACATGATCCTGGGTAGAGCATACAGACTCTGGATTATCAACAAAGTTATATGTACGTTTCAGAGAAACTAAAATACTAGGAGAGGGAGGGCCTGACTGTCATTTAGAAATAGACAGAACAGCTACTTTACATCATCATGGAAAGATCTGCAACGTGTGCACAACATGGATAAAAAGACAACATGTTTAACCAAAGAGATTTCTTTAAAGACTCCATGGCTGGTGTTGCAACTGAGAGGAATAATTCCTCTACAGATGGACAGGCCTTGCATTATTATTGTCTTGCAATACTCAGCCCAAAACACAGAATATACACAGCCACATATTCATTGTTTTTATAGGCATTAGCACAAAGAGAAAAAAGTCAGAAAATAGAATGTTACTTGATAGACCTGAAAGTTTATGATTGTAACCTTATCCCTATAGGGCAGTGTGTGAACTGAATGTGTGAAAGCAAAATAATAAATGGGAAATGACAAAAATATATAAAAGCACCAGTGAGAAATGTGTCTATTATAGGGATGAAAGCTCATCAAGCCATTGCTCTCCCTCAGCAGTCACTGTAAGGCCGAGGCTTAAAATAGATAAGGAAGAACCTGAGACCATTTTTTCCCTAATGGTGAAGGAAAACTCAGAAGACCATAAAAAAAAGAGCTGAAAGATCAGCACCATAGTTTATACACAAATAATTTCCTGTCCTCTAATATAAAGGTTAAAGGAAGAGCTCATTGAATGAATTATTGTTGGTTAAGTAGAACAGCTGATAAAGCAGACCTCTTCACTCTTACTTGCAAGAGGTGATAAAAATCTTTCCTTTTGCAGCTCCTTGAAAAAAATTCAACAAAAATTAGTAAAAAAATTCTTTTCCACTCTTTCTCATATGAGAAATCAAATAGATTGCTCAAGTAAAGACATCTCAGCCAGATCCAGATGTGTTCAACACCAGGAAACAGTTTAAACTGCTTTCAATTCTGCCTTTTGGGCTGTATTTGACACATCTCACTGAAAGACAAGACGCATTTATGATGCCATGGGACTGTAGCTCTCAATCTGCAATGATAAACTGACAGTGATGATCTGTCAGTGGCCTTCTTTTCCTGAGGACATGAACTCTTGGCTGGAGTAATTTTACAGGACCCAGCAGGAATTCAGAAGGAAACAGAAGGAAAATAAGCATCATAAGAAGCAAAGAGACGTAACTGAAATGGGATTATTCAATTTAGTAAAGTGTATAACAACTAGTCCAGGATTTACATAACAATGACACAGCCTTTAGGTACTCTAAAGAAAAATAAAAGTTGCCCACTAGTATTTCAAGGAATCAAAGTAAGGCAAATTCAATCAGTGCAAAAATGTAATTTGGCTGTGTTTCTCTCCAGTGGGGTGTACATTATAGCTTTTAGCTTGCTTGTGTTCAGCTCCTCATGCAGTAACAGAGGCGGAGAAGGAAGGTGTCTCATACGCAGCATCAAGTAAGAGAGCAGATGCCAGCAGAGTACAAAAGCAGCAAAAGAAGTCACTTAAAAGAAGCTGATTGACATCAAAAGAGATTTTTTTTGCAAGTTGTCAGTCTTCAAGATTAACATTGTTATGCAGTTCAGACTTATGACTCATGAGTAGGAGAAAATGAAGCTGAGGGCACTAAAGTGCTTAAGGGACAGGAATCACAATGTATGAGGGAAAGATGACAGAGGAGAGGAAACTATGGGAAAGTTTGTTATTTCCTACAGTATAGAGGGAAAACATAGAGAAGATGAAGCCAGATTAATCTCAGAGGTGCACAGGAAAATGATACAACATAAAGTAAACTCAGCCTTGTTAAGAGGAAAATTTTCCTTGCAAAGAGTATGATTAAGCCCTGGGATGAGTTTCCATTCCTGCAGATTTTAAAAATTCAGATGGACAAAGCTCTGAACAACCCTTTTCAAACCTTGAAATTTACCTTTGTTTGAGCAGGAGGTCAGACTAGATGGCATCCAAATGTCCCTTACAATCTGTTTTTCTCTGATTTTCATTGTTTTTATTTTTTCCTGTGATTATATGGTTGTAAGTAGAATTTAACATGCCGGTTGGCTATTAAAAGACAAATTTTGGAATGTAAGTACAACTGAGTGAAAACAAACCCCAGTACTACAAATTACTGACAAGAGTTGCAGACTAACAGTGTTCCATTTTGTCATGTGCCTGAGAATCTTATTTAACATTCATCCCATAATAAGAAGCTTGTAACAAAAAGCAAGTAGACCAACAGCTGAATTATGCAACTACAATTTCGAGAACAACTTTAGACAAATAGGGATTAATTTAACTCAGTTGGTTAGAGCATGGTTGCAATAACACCAAGGTCATGGATTTGATCCCTGTATTGGCCATTCACTTAAGAGCTGGACTTGATCTTTGCGGGTCACTTACAACTCAGAATATTCTGTGATTCTGTGAAATATTAATTTCATAAATTTTGCCGTGTTCTGTAGATCTTAATGTTGCTGTTGCAATAAAACCAGCATATAAAAATGAGCCACAAATTACTTTCCTAGTCTATCAAGAGACTACCTGGGATTCTTCATACTTTTGAAGGACTATTCTTTTACTAACTGTGCTGTCTCATAAAGCTTCCTGAATACAATAAGAGATTGATTGTGAGGGTCCTATTTATTCATGATGAAATATTCCATTATGATTGGAGGGGGGATTTCTAACACTTGCTCTTAATTTTGCATACGAATCTGTAGAGGGAACTCTTAGACTTCAGAGGATTAAGATACTGAGAGATGGTAGCATACGCTTTAACACGGTCACACAGTTGCCACTGAATTTTCACAAGTTTATCCCTCCATGTCTGTGGAATAAGGTTGATAACAATTCTTTGTTTCTGTATACTGCACACTCAAACTTCCTCCATGTTCCTCAGGATGCAATGGAAGGCAGGTTGACAATATTACTAGAGGCTTTGTCTTGGGTATGGACTTTGTGTCCACTGAGGACAGAAGGCTGAGCGGTGAGACTGTGCAGACTGGAGTTTTTTACAACTGTTGCAGGACTGAACTTTACAGGGAGAGGGAATTTCAGTGTAAATACTTTTCTATGTGCAATCCTGTTATAGAGAGTCACTATCTTTTTAGCAGTAGTCACCTTCTGCTGCAGGGAAAATATGTGTACAATTATCTCTCTCTGAGGATACAACTTTCTCCACTTACGTTAGATGGAAATCAGGAAACTGTTAGGAAAGCACAGCTGATTCTTAGGAAAACAGGGTAACACGAAAAACAAAGGAATGCCAACCTCTGCTGGCACAACAGTGACCCTGGCAATAACACCGGCTGCTTTCATGCATTTCCTTGTCCCAAATAGAAGAGGTGCATATTACAGAGGTATTCCAATAATTCATGCAACTATGATATTCACCAGCGGATAAATCCCATGTATGTAACAGACTGCTGGATAAAGAAAAGCTGTCACAAGCTAGATAACATAAGCATCAACCATCCCAAAACAGCAAGAGATATAGTCAGCGGGTTTTTGTAGGATCATAGAACTATAAAATGGTTTGGGTTGGAAGGGACCTCTAAGGGTCATCTAGTCATGTCCCCTGCAGAGAGCAGGAACATCTTCAAATAAATCAGGTTACTCAGAACTCTGTCCAACTTGACTTTGAATGCTTCTAGCGATGGACCTACTGTCTCTCTGGGCAACCTGTACTGGTATTTCACTGCTTGCATTGTAAAATATTTCTTCTTTTTATCTGGTATGAATCTACCCTCTTTTATAAAATCATTAACTCTATTGCAACAGGCCCTGGTAAAAAGTTTGTCCACTTTATTTTTATAAGCCCTCAAAGACCACAATAAGGTCTCCCTGGAGCCTACTTTTCTCCAGGCTGAACAGCCCCAACTTTCTCAGCCTGGCTTTATAGGAGAGTTGCTCCAGCCTTCTGATAATCTTTGTGGTCCTCCTCTGGACCCACTCCAAGAGGTTCAAGTCTTTCCTGTGGTAGAGGCCTCAGAGTTGGACACATTACTCCAGGTGGGCAGAGTGAGACCTGCTGGCCATCCTTTTGATGCAGCCTAGGAAAGAGTTGGCTTTAAACTGAAAGAGGGTAGATTTAGATTAGATATTAGGAGAAATTTTTTCCTGTGAGGGTAGTGAGGCACTGGAACAGGTTGCCAGAGAAGCTGTGAATGACCCATCCCTGGAAGTTTTCTAGGGCTTGTTGCGTGTGGCTTGTCTAGTGGAACATGTCCCAGTTCATGGCAGGCAAAGTGGAACTATTCTGTGATTCTGTGCTGATTCTATGATCTAATGTTCAAAGTTATTGCTCTGATATGCTCCCATTTTATATTGTCTTATAACAGTGATGCAGTATTAGCCATTTTTATGCAGGGACTGACATTTTGCAATGTGTTTCTATCTTCCATTCGCATGGGAAAGCATGTGGGGATGGTTCTCTGTGGAAGGAACATCTAAGGCTGTTTATACTGGTTCAACAGAGCACAGCAGAGAAAGAGCACTTACTTTTTCATCTTTTGACAACACCAGGACTTTTCAAGGTCATAAGCCTTTTTTATCCACCTTAAAAAAACACAAATAAACAAACAAAAAATCAACGTCACCTTAATAATATCTTAGGGATAAGTAAAATGCAAGTAAAGGCACAAATGAAATACAACCCTGCTCTCATACATTGATTCATTTGTCTCCATGCAGTGTCCCCAAGGGCATGCTTCAAAATAACGCTACCAGGATAGCAGAATTGTTGGACAAAGGTAAATGTTGATCAAAGCCATAAAAAATCATCGAAGTAACCACAATAAAACTTATAAAAGATTATTTAAATCCTGAATCTCTGAATAAGCTGGGTTTATCTTTTGCAGTTATCATGGTTTAAAAATACAAGATTGTTGGCATTCATAATCATAAGAATGCTGAAGTGGCAATTAAACTTTCTTTATCAGTAGCATATAATCATACCACTCCAAAAAGACAGAAGCTAAATAATGCTAGACTGAGAGAACACTGGGAGATGCATAAGAAAAGCACGTTTGTCATTAGTAACCAAATACTAATATAATCTAAAGCTTTAGTTTTAAGGAAGAAAATAGTTCACTGCTGTTGTCAACTTGAGACAAATGTTTGCTAACACGCTGGACAACCCAAATAAACAAAATTCAGTTTTGCATTGAAGTAGAACATCTCCAAGGAACAGGTAAGCACACCCATAATACATCAGGACAGCCAGCAGATAAACCTTCAGTAGATGCACACTGCTTGTCACTGCTGACAGATCCATGAGAAGATGACCTATATAGATGCTATATCTGCTGTAGAAAGTGTCAAGTAGAAAGAATAACCTTGACACTGAAAAGATTGAAAATACAAAAACTAAACTGTTAGCAAAAAAAATTGCTCTGAGGTTGGTGGGTATTTTTTGTGATTTTTATCACTTTGCCTAGTCTCAAAAGTTCTCAGACAGGCTAAGGTGACACCATAATTTCTAGGTAGTAGCCAGGTATCATGTGTAGCAACCCCAAAAATTTAACAAATTACGAATTTCTTTAGAAGTGCCTTAGTGTCCCTTCATACCCTAGCAGAGTGTGAGCTGTGACTGGGAGCTGGTCAGAGGAGCTGTTGCACTCCCTCATTTTTGCATCAGTACAAAACCCCTCCCAGACAGGAAAAAATCCAATTTTTTTTATTAGAAAATGTTTTCTATTAAAATTAACATACAAGGCTAAACAATGTCTTTTCATTCCTAGTGAAATGTTTGTTTTCACATATTAACCTGTTCTCTGAAACCTGAGCTGGGCTTTGCAGAAGAAGATGCAAGTTGCACAGACCAATAGCTCTGACTGATGGTTTTCTTTGACACCCTGTGGTTCAGAAGTGTATTTCCAAGAATAAGCATGTAAACCATTTGTACATCACTCAGAAGGATTATTAAGGATTGCAAGGAAGGCAGACAACATCTGTAATTTGGACTGTAATATCTATCAAACCTTAATTCAAAAGTAAGTAACTAATTCTCCTGGTGCTTCTGCATGAACTGACCAAACCCACAGAGGTACCTGTAATGAACGTAGGGACACAATTTTATAACAAAAACAAGGAAAGAAAGGAAAAGTACAATTAATTTTTCTTCATTTTTTTTTTCTCTTCCTGAATCATCCCTCTCACACAAAAAACAATCCTTTATGGACTCTATGGTGAATAGAACTGTCCCCAAAAACTTAACATTCTTTTTTTTACCTTGCTTTTTAGCTGACTCAGTTGCCCAAGCAGGCTGCCACCTGATGACACTAATGCTTGTGGAGTCACAAAGAGACAGCATGAGAATGAGAATGAGAAATAGGAGTACAAGACCATCTATTTCAAATGCAGCATGAATTTATAACTGCTTTAATAGATTACAAGGTTGCAGCTTGAGTGCATCTAGCCACTGCAACAACACACAGGGGCTTTTCTTAAATTTTATGTTATATGCAGATCAAATTTTGATGTTTTTCATCCGTTCAGCCTAGACTGCAATGAAAGCTATTTATCACATTTTTTACTTATAATCAAAATATCTGCTTTAATCAAACTACTGCTTTAGTCAGAGAGAGGGTGCAACTTTGAGGTTCCTCAGTTATGGTAAGGTAGAAAGAATAATTTGAATAGTGACTCTGACAGAAAGCCTTTTCCATCACTTACATTTCACTGGTAGACCCAGGAATGCTGAAACTTCTTGGATTCTGAAAGATTTATTGTCTGAATGCAAAGCTCAGATATGATTTTTTTTTTCTCATTAACCTTGACACAAAGTAATTACATGCACATGGACAGTTCTGAGTTTAAAGAGAGGCAGAGACATCTCCTTTGTTTAATTGCTATATGGCAGGGTGCTGGCAAAGTATTCTGTGAATCTGCCCTCCGTTACATCAAGTCCTATTTCTCTCTCATTGTTTTAACATCATAGAACAATAGTGCTTGCCAGCTTCCAGTGTGAAAATGAGTATATTACCATGTGCATTCTGGTCCTTGACCATTTTCTAATAGATTTGTGAGAACTTGTTTCCTTGTGATAGCAAGTATTACACCAGCCTTCAAAATACAGAGCTTTCACCATGATGAAATGACCATGAGAACTTGAAAATCATGTAACATCAACAAAACTGTGAGACTGAAAATAGACTGTGAGAGTTATTTTACCATGATTTTTTAGCATTTATACTGAGGACCGGATGGGCATACCAAGAAGGTTGAATATAGATGATTGAACAGCCACTGTTTTAGCAACTATTTTAAATCAATAGCAGCATCAACTGTAATTGCAACAAAACCACTGGGTTGAAGATCTTTAAAACAGGATCAATCTTTGGATTCAGACATTGGCATGAGTTCTATTTGAGAATTGGAATTTCCATAGTAAACTCCTAAGCCAATGTAAAAATCTTTTAACGAGACCTGTTGTTTCATTCAATATACCAGACACCATATTGTCATGGGTTGGTTTCCTTTTACCAAGAGAAACAGCAGTGTTCAAACAAATATTTCTTGTAGGAGTAAAAACATTGGGGAAAACTTTTCTTCAAAATCCAAATGAAAATACATGGACAGATTAATCTTTTAAGAAATAGCATTCTGTTTCATAAATTTGTAGGTGTCAAGCCATTACCTGAACAGAGAATCGTAGAATGGCCTGGGTTAGAAGGGGCCTGAAAGACCACCTGGTTCTACCCCCACACTGTGGACAGGGTCACCTTTCGCTAGACCAGGCTTCTCAGGCCCTCATACAACATTTTCAGGGATGGGGTGTCCACAACTTCTCTGGGCAACAAATTTCAGAGCGTCACTGCTCTCACAGTGAAGAATTTCTTCCTAATATCTAATCTAAACCTACCCTCTTTCAGTTTGATGACATTCTCCCTTGTCCCATCACTACATGCTCTTATAAAGTCTCTCTCCATCTTTCTTGCAGGCTTCCTTCAGGTACTGGAAGGCCAGAATTAGGTCACGCCAAAGCCTTTTCTTCTCATTACTGAACAATCTCAATTCTGTCAGCATTTCCTCATAGGAAAGGTGCTCCATCCCTCCAATTAACTTTGTGGGCCTCCTCTGGACTTGCTCCAACATGTCAATGGCCTTCCTGTGATGGAAAATCAGAAGGAAGCTTATGATATCTCAAGCCTAGCCCCAGTTTTTAAAAGGGTCTGGCAAGATGTATCTTCACCTTTTGAACAATGCTGAATGCTGAGACTCTTGTTCTTGCAGCATGTGCCAGGCTAATGCAGCTGCCAAGGATGAACACACCCGAATTTCATCTCTCACGATGAGAACAAATCTTGCAAGCCAGAGCTCTAATGCAAGTCAAGTCACCAGCTCCTGTGTGTCTAGAAATCATGTCCTTTGGGCCTCAGTTAAAATAGAAAGCAGCTCTAAGCCATGTGAAATAGCTGGTGGGACAGAGAGAGACCTGTCAGAAAAACTGAAGTTACTTAGAAAGGAAAACATTTCATAAGAAGTGTCCAATTTGATTATATTTGGAAGGCAAGTGTCAAAACAAATCATTTCTACTTGCTTGTTTCACAAACATGGAAAACACTGAAGTGTTTTGTTTAGACATTGTGAAATGCTTTAACTTCTGTAGTACTAGTATTAAAATAACAATATACATATATTAGATTAAGAATTTTTATCATATGGAGAAGGTGCTCACATTTTTGATACCTATTAAATTCTTTCAAATTTTACTTTGATGCAGAATTTTACCATTCTACTGCAAATAAGGACAAATGAATTTAAAATCATAAATTTCACTATGCATGACAGCCATCTTCTATCTAGTTTTTCCATCACATGGATTCACAAATATGGTGCTTAGTTTACGTATTTGCCACTGATACAGTGCTTGGAGATCCTTGGTTGCAAAATGCAGTAAAACAATGAAGCTGACCAAATATCCATGTGTTTTCATAAACACCTGACTTACAGTAACATCTAGAAGAGTTGCATCCCTTCACAATTGCTCTGCAAGCATTATCTGTGATAATATAATCCTATTTTTTTCCATAGCTGTGTTATTCCTGACATCTGGATCACTCTTGCAGATGACAGCTGTCTGAAGAAATAGCTTTACTTTGAACAGCCTCCTACAGTGCTTAGCACCATCATTTTGGGAAGAAAAAAATCCCCCCTTTGGCAACCAATATGCTTTGTTTTATTAATTTTATTACCTAATCACAGACACATTCTGTGCAGTACAGGATGGAGAAAAGATTTTGCTACCTGCCAAAGAATGAAATGATTCTTATGACTTTCTACTCTCACTTCATTGTTATTTGTATCCTCAGGCATAAAGACGGAAAGAAGGGAAGGAAAAACAGGCAGAGCTCTAAAAGAGCGCTATTGAAAATAATGAAAGTAAGTGATGAAGTGATAGTCCTTAAATATCAATTTCATTTTTATTCAAGAAGACATTTATCTATATTAGTTAATGACAAAAATATTAAAAAGCCATCTGCTGAGATGGGGAAATAAGATACTACATACCAACACCATGGTAATTACTTTTCAATTGCTATGTGTTAGTAATTAATTATTATTTAATATAAAGTAATTGTTTTAGTGAAGTCTGAGCTTTTATTTGGTTGTAAATAAATAACAGTTAAATATCAATTACATGAATTTATCTTTCTCCCAGCATTACACTGCTTCTGGGTAACTCTGGGTTTGAGTAATGCCTTTAAGAATCTATGTAGCAATAGGATTTTTTTCACTGTCCAGTGCCCAGAGGGTGATAGGGCACTGGAACAGGCTCCCCAGAAAAGTAGTCTCAGCACCAAGTCTGACAGAGGTCAAGAAGTGCTTGAACAATACTCTTAGGCACATGGTATGACTCCTGGAGATGGTCCTGTGAAGAGCCAGGAGTTGAACTTGTGGGTCCCTTTCGACTCCGCGCATTCTGTGATTCTGTAATTACTGCCCGCTTTCAAATCCTCCCCCAAATCCATTGGTTTATATTCAATGAACAGTAGTTTGTGACTTCATTTAGGAGCACTACTTTTGAAAGTATTTTAAAGTTCTTGTGTCCCTTGAGACATCTTGTTTAAAGAGGTTAAACACAAATTTTCTTTCTCCAGTCTTCCCATGTTTCTCTTCACTTTATGTTGTTTCTCCTATGTCCTTTCTACTATCAGTCCTACATCATGTACAGTAATCCAGATGTGTACAAATAAAATTTTATACTAAATTTATACTAAATTTATACTAAATCAACTAGTAAGTAATATTAAATAATATTTCCCTTTAAATGAAGCAGATATGTGAGGGAATGATCTATACATGAAGAATCTGAATTTTAGATTTGGTGCATTGTAACAGCACAAGCAGGATAGATTTAAGGGAACCCAAAACAGGCAGGCAGAAGACCTTCTATCAATTATTTCATGTTCCTCTATAGATCTTAGAGACATTGAAAATTCTTTCTTTCTAGATTTATCTGTAAAAACACTACTATTTGGACTCCACCACTGGTATCGTTAGTACCAAACAGGAAGATAAACTGTAATTCTTGAAGTATCCTATCTTCAGAAATCTTTTGCAGAGCAGGTTTCTTTAAAACTTTCTGCTTTATAGACATATAAATGTTTCTCCACTCTTCAGCAACTGCATCACAAACAGAGCTGAAAAAGTCACCAGCAGGGAGGGAATTTTAGCTAACCTGATGTGCTAGAGTCAAATCCAATACTGAGATATATTTCAGTCTTCTTCTAGTGGGACAACACAACACATCAACATCATGCAAGTGGTTCCAGGAAAAATACCTATAAAGAGAATAACTTTATTCTTAATCTGGGTGGCTGCAAACAACTAGTTTATCAAGGTAGAATTTTAAAATAGTAGGGACAAAGAAAAAAAAAAGTAAACACTAAGAAAATATAGAAGCATAACAGAACAAATACACAAGAATTTATCTAAGAGGGTTCCAACAATGCTTCTTTTGTTTCATAGCTCATTTTTTAAGTTGGAAGATTTTCATGCTGTTCAGTATCATTTAAAAACAATATTTAGATGTGGATAAAGGTTTAATTTATACATTTACTTCCTCTGGCTACTCAAGTAAACAGAAAGCTTCACATAACCCGATTACTGAATTTGCATGGATCTGATGGCTATAATATAAAATACTGCATAATGTTGACCCATTACCCAACAAAACGTGGCTGCAATAAGCTCTGCTGAACTAGCTGAATGTATCACAAGAGTAAAGGAGTTGACGGCTCTGCTTTAGCATGGTACTGCCCTGCAATGCTTTTTATATGTTTTAAGAGGGGGAAAATATACTTTGCCATTTTCTCCCTAAAAAGTTGAAATCCTAAAGGGGTTCTGGAGAAGGTGAAGGGTTCCTCGCTTTAAAGAAATATCTTTAGAAAAAAAACAGTCTTTTTTGACACAAAGTGAACAATAATGAAAGTTTAACCATCTTCCTCTTTATCTGAGCAAAATTTTGGATGTCCATGAGGATTTAAGCTTTCACTGGTACTCTTTTAGTAGTGGCAATGAGTTTGCTTTTATCCTGCAAAAAATGCCAGGATCATCATGTCTAGAGAACAGTCTTTGTGTGTCTCATGTGAAAATGGTCAAAAGGAATCAAAGGATTAAACAGGACATGGGAAAACTAGACAGGTAAAAAACTTTGCCAAGAGTTAATTTCCTCAGCAGTTTGGGGTACAGAACAGGCTAGAGTGCTGCTGCACCCAAAAAAAGACAGCAGACCGTGGACCACCAAAGCCAGAGATAAAGTGCTTGAGCGTCCATAAGAGCATTAGCATGGCATGGGACTTGAGCTAGTACAGTGTCTGGAGTGAGCTTTTATCTTCCAGCTCTGACTTTCAAAGCAGTGGCACAAACCTGTATTCTCACCTGCTGGCTGAAACTGCTGGAGCAACACTGTATGGTGCTGTGGCTACTTAATATAAATGTGACCAAAAAAATCAAAGCATTATTTTATAGGCAGAGAGATCTTTGCTCAGGAGAGCCATTTGTCACCAAGGCAAGAAGAACTACTTTTTGTCTGACAGATTTTGGCAACAGATTATCTACGTTAGGCAGTGGCAGGTGAGAATTGAACTGTTGATGAATGGGATAGTTCAATGAAGCCATCACTCCTGAGTGTTTAAGAAAGCAACAAGACATTTCAGTGGATTAAAGGGAATGAAAGATACTCCAAATAAAACTTTAGAATCACACTATGCTTTGGTCCACTGTTAGGAGAAAAGTGCTTTTATCCCAATTGAAAATTGAAACAGATGTACAAAGGAAATAGTTTCTAAATGTCAACAAATTTATGGCCACATTTTCTAGATTAAAAAAAAACCCAAAAAACAACAAACAAAAATTGACCTAAGGGGGTACCTATCATGTAAGAAACCAATAGAAACCTTTCCTGGAGTATCACAGGAATAGCTGTAATTCTTGTGTTCTAAAATATAAAGAAAAGCCATCAAACTGCAGCTAAAGTGAAGTGAATCTAGAACCACACAAAGGAATTTTTTCTTTCCAAGCCACTTATAGCTATCCAGTCTATTGTGCCAACCATCACTGAGACAAAATCTGGATTGCCTATTAAAAAATGCTGGACATTCATTAAAATTATTAATTTTATTTGTGAATATGAACATTAGCAATTTAAAGGGATGAACAAACTGTGGACATCAGAGAGAGCATAAGTTGATAAAAAAAGTCATGTTTAATTACCAATGATTTAATGAGAATAAACTACTGCATAAGTTCACATCTGTTTAATTTTACTGGGCCGTTGAGGCTTCCACATGTCAGCTAAAGCTAATTCATAATTTCAAGAGTATCTCAACAATCTTAGGTATTCTTCTTTATAAAGCAGAATATATTTTATCTTCAAGTAAGTTCCATCACTGTCAGTGTTTGATGGTTTTCATAGTGTGAATACGATGCCACTGTGCTTAAATGCAAAATTTCCTCCGAGTTTAAAGTTTCCAAGTGGATTTTGGTTCAGTTCTATTGTCATTATGGCCTGATCATACAGCTCAGTACTGGAGCTGAAAAGACACATATTTAAAGGTTTTCAGACATGTTCTTAGCATCTGTACCCTCTGACCATGCAACTGAGACTGGACCTAGCATGCAGATATCTTCTGAATGCCCCAGCTGTAATGGGCTTCTTCAGATTTTGCTTGCATATCCCTCCTTACCTCAGCCTTTTTTCCCCCTCTCTGTTTCTTTCAGAAAGGCTCCTTCCTTTGCATATGCTCATTAAGTCAGCATCTATTTCCTTATTTTCTACAAAAGGGGTAAAATCAAGACCAGATGTGACTTGACTCCATTTATTTCAATATCCTAACTATCAGAATCTTGCAAAAGAAGTTTGAGATACTTCTGTTTTAAAGAGGCTACAGGACAATCTGCCAAGGACTAGTATTTTACAAACAACCTGTAGATTAAAAAAAAAAAAAAAAAAAAAAAAATAAAACCCTAAATT
>VWZG01008503.1:89619-130467 GCA_013396735.1 Grallaria varia
TACCTAACAGACTAAACTAATTTTTGATTTCAGTATCTTCTTAATTTTATGTTACATAAAGAAAATAGGTTTTTTTTATTTTTTTATTTACCAAGATGAATTCACTACATTCAGTCACTCTGCCTGTGTTTTGGCTCATCAGAAATTAGCCTTCCCTAGAAGAATATGCCATAGCCCCATAAAAGAACCCCAAATTTAAATAAAAGTCTCATATCTGTTGTTCTGTTAAATAGAGGTAGTCATACATTCAGAGATTTAAGTCACAATCTGTCCTTATCTTTACAACATCATCAAAATCACTTTCAAATATATCTAATGCTTTTTATGTTTGGGTTACTAATGCCCTAGAGGAAGAAAATAGTTCACTAAAACTAACAGAGTTAATTTATTAATATTTGATCAAGTATATATGGACTAGTAAGGTGCTGTAAAGAGCAAGGCTTTCTTTCTGCCAGAAAAGTTGCTCAATATAGAAAATATTTTGGGCAACCAGACCTTGTTTTACATATTATTTTGCATGTCTATGTCTGTGAGTACCTAGGAATGTCTCTAGAGAGCAGTTATAATTTTTGACTTGTAGAATAGTTAATGTTATAGAGAAGGGAGAATAGTGACATGACTGACTTTTCCCCTCTCAGCTACTTTAATTGGCCTTAGCAATTGCATCCAGCATCACTGCATCTCCTCATTACTGAAAAGAGCAACTCCAACAGCTCTTTCACTGCCATTATTGCTCTGCTCCTTTGATTATTGCTAGGTAAGAAGTAGACATTTCCATGCACAGCACAAAGCTGCTAACTTTTCTTTCATAGCGCAAATCCCCAGCTGCCCATAAGGAGGGAACAGCAATCCCAAGGTGATCAAAGCCAAACTAAATGCATTTCCTCAGTCAGTAAGGGCAGAAGGGAGCATGACCTGATCTATGGCTGGGTTGCTTTGTTCTCCCACTTTGACTTATGCCAGACCTCATTTGGCTTACATATTTCTCTGAACGAATTTTTTGTTTTGCAGGGGTTGAGGATACCTTTGGAACTTGCTCCTTCAGGCATATTTTTTTTTCCTTGGGGGGAAAGAAGATTTGGGAGATGATGAGGTGGCGCATGCCTCCTCTTAAAATCATATTCCCTATAGATCAATGTGTCAACATGTACACAATGCTCAGCCTTTGACCTACTCAATCAGAAAAACTTCAGAATGGGACTGGGCATGAAAAAGTCAGCTCTCAAAGATAAATTAACTCTCTGAACCCTGATAACGACCTTACCTACCAATTCCATTTATAAGCTACATCANCTAAATTATTATATTTTCAAATGGGACAGGACTTACTGCTAAGGCTTAAAAATTTTTGCTAGGTACCTAACAGACTAAACTAATTTTTGATTTCAGTATCTTCTTAATTTTATGTTACATAAAGAAAATAGTTTTTTTTTATTTTTTTATTTACCAAGATNTAAGTCACAATCTGTCCTTATCTTTACAACATCATCAAAATCACTTTCAAATATATCTAATGCTTTTTATGTTTGGGTTACTAATGCCCTAGAGGAAGAAAATAGTTCACTAAAACTAACAGAGTTAATTTATTAATATTTGATCAAGTATATATGGACTAGTAAGGTGCTGTAAAGAGCAAGGCTTTCTTTCTGCCAGAAAAGTTGCTCAATATAGAAAATATTTTGGGCAACCAGACCTTGTTTTAGATATTATTTTGCATGTCTATGTCTGTGAGTACCTAGGAATGTCTCTAGAGAGCAGTTATAATTTTTGACTTGTAGAATAGTTAATGTTATAGAGAAGGGAGAATAGTGACATGACTGACTTTTCCCCTCTCAGCTACTTTAATTGGCCTTAGCAATTGCATCCAGCATCACTGCATCTCCTCATTACTGAAAAGAGCAACTCCAACAGCTCTTTCACTGCCATTATTGCTCTGCTCCTTTGATTATTGCTAGGTAAGAAGTAGACATTTCCATGCACAGCACAAAGCTGCTAACTTTTCTTTCATAGCGCAAATCCCCAGCTGCCCATAAGGAGGGAACAGCAATCCCAAGGTGATCAAAGCCAAACTAAATGCATTTCCTCAGTCAGTAAGGGCAGAAGGGAGCATGACCTGATCTATGGCTGGGTTTGCTTTGTTCTCCCACTTTGACTTATGCCAGACCTCATTTGGCTTACGTATTTCTCTGAACGAATTTTTTGTTTTGCAGGGGTTGAGGATACCTTTGGAACTTGCTCCTTCAGGCATATTTTTTTTTCCTTGGGGGGAAAGAAGATTTGGGAGATGATGAGGTGGCGCATGCCTCCTCTTAAAATCATATTCCCTATAGATCAATGTGTCAACATGTACACAATGCTCAGCCTTTGACCTACTCAATCAGAAAAACTTCAGAATGGGACTGGGCATGAAAAAGTCAGCTCTCAAAGATAAATTAACTCTCTGAACCCTGATAACGACCTTACCTACCAATTCCATTTATAAGCTACATCAACAATGCCACACCGGAGTATCCTGCTACTTCTGGAAGCAGAAAGCCCAGGGCAGGAGAAGGGTTCTTGCAGAGAGAAGCATGGTCCATTTCCAGCAGGACCATGCAGTGCCCCAGGACTGGCAGACAGGACTGCATTTCTGTGAGGGCTGCATGGGAGGGAAGCTGCACCAGAGACCAGAGGAAAGAGTCCCATCAAAATAACAATTGTCCCTGTTATCAGCCTTGCAGAAGTAGCAAGTGGCTTTGGCTAGCTAACTAAATACCGAGCAGGAGGCAGCAGGTTTAGTTCTGCTCACCACTCTGAGCAGCTTAGCTTGTTGCACATACAGCAGATAACTCTGGCTGCTCTGCAGGGACCTGGATGACTTGCTGCTTCTGTTGCTCATTTTACCTGGGGTTACTTCAGGCTTTGAAATATCTTCCCATTTTTGTTCACTTTCAAGGACTTTCTGCTCTTACAAACATTTTAGCTTATACATAAGATATTACCCCTTAAAGGACACAATATGATTTATCTAACTGCCTCTCCTATTATTTCCAACATAGCTATTTCTTTTATAGAAGTTAATCTGACACAGATTTGCTTCAAAAGAGAGACAGAGTATAAGACTTGCTGCTGATAACACAACATTTTGCACTGTTCATTGCAGATTCACACAATGCAGAAAGAGCAGCCTCCTGGTGGACTCCCTGAAGGCTTCACCTCCCATCCACAGAATTGCTGCAGTCCCCACACCAACGGAGCTGTCTGCCAGGTGCCAGGGGGACTCTCACATTCAGGATTTCACTTTCCACATGCTTCAAAGGGCAACCAATGGCCTCACCTTGGCCTGCACCCACATGTTTGCTGCACGAGCAGACTATGGGGCTGGACTCACTTGGTGTTGGGTCTTGCAACATACTGTGGGTATCCACCAGGGTTTGCTCCACAGGTCATGATAATACCAACAGCCTGTCCCTGGCAAAGACAAAGACAGCCTCCTCCACCCTGACTGCTTGGAGTGTCAGCGTTTTTCCAGATAGCTCAGACAGGGATTTGGCAGATTCATGGGTACACAACATTCTACCCTGTGTTTAGGAAGCCAGAGGTGCAGGAAACCCTCACAGCCCTAACAAGAGTTTGCAAGTTCTAATGCACTGTCCTGGCCCGACAGTGGAACAAACTTCAGAGCCACCTTAAGTCTGAGTCAAACTAAGGCACATCCTCATTACCACCACTCAGTATATCCTCCCCTAAGAACAAAAGGCAGCACAAAACCACTGTCCAACTAGCCTATCCATTTCCAGGCATGAATTTTTACTCCTGAGGGAGAGCTTTGAATGAGATGAGGGGAAATAATTTCAGGTTGTCTAAAATAGTATACTTCTGTGGATATCATTGGTTTAGAAAATTGTGAAATGCCTGCTTGCTGCTTGAAAACATACAAAAATGTCCTTTAGAGGGTTAAAGGAAAATGGATTTCACCTGACATATTGCTAACATTAAAAAAATAACATTTCCATGTCTATATCTGCAGCATGGGAGTCTGAGCTTCTGTTCAGCAAGGTAGCCTGGTCCAAGCCAAACACAGCACTAACACAGGGCTTAGGCGTCCAGGAACCAAATTGCTTTCCTAGAAATGCTCACTCCCCAGATCACTACTCTATTTTTCTTTCTTTCTTGCAGGAAGCATAAATGTTCCATCCTCATCCTATCAAGCATTTTTGTCAGCTGGTCTTTTAAAATACAGGATGACCCTGATGAAACATGAATTCAGTAAAACATGGTTTATCATGTAAATAGCTAAGAACTAGAATAATGTATCCCAGTATCAGACACATTTAGAAAGACTAGGGTTTTTTATCAATATGAAGAGGCTGAAGTAACTGTGTAAATGAAATAATTTTAGACTCTGCCAGCTTACAGCTATAGATATTTGGAATTGTATGTTCTTTGCTGTATGTTACACCTTGCCCGGGAAACAAAGAGACAGGTCTGGGAACAGCTGGATGTTTTTTTTTTTCAATTATCTTCAGCCTGTGGTAGTACAGGTGTGCAGAAGAACCCAACTGCAGTGTCCATATTACAGGCATTGCCCCGGTATCTCATCAGATTGTTCCCCAAATACAGACATGCTTCAAGAGGAACAGATCTTAGCTCCTGGAAAGGTGGTACAAAGGCTACTAAATTTGACATTTCAGTTGAAGACACATCATTGCATTAACAAGTTTTAATTAAACTAAGTCCTAGGAAATTACTAAAGGTGGACATACAAGACTTTCTTTTCCAAAAAAATAACCAATAAAAAAAACCCACAAAACCCCATAGTTATAAGTGAAAATATGAATTTTGGTGGAAATGAACAGGAGGAAAATCCTAGTTCAAGAAATGACAAGAAAATCTCTATCTTTGAAGTGCAGGTGTTCTCTGGCTGAATCACATACTTTGGAGTTTGGAGTCCTATCTTCAAGTCCCTACTTTTCTGGACATAGCTGACAGTGATTCTGAAATGCCAAGTAGGCATAACCTTCCTTTCCCATGAAAATATGTAAAAACTTGCCATTTTGATATTTGAGCCTCCAAAGCTGTGACACAGATTTTGCAGCCAGTCCTTGCAGAAATAATGAGTAAGACTGATATTTGAAAAAGTCCAAGCAGTGATGCAGAATCCTGTGTGAATTTTTTAAAAGAACAAACCAACCCATAGTTGGTAAATTTGCTTAACAGATTTGTTGTAAGTACTTACAATCATATGTTGTTTGTTAACTGATATTAAGTTTTGGCAGGGAAAGAAGAAGCAGCCCTGGGAACTGTATATTTAAGTGCCTTAGATTCACAAGCACATAAAACTGGAGGCAGGAACATTTCAGGAACAAATGTTTATTAAACAGAGCTTGCTGGAGGTGGATCCTGAAAAAGGAAGAATGAGATTCAAGTACTTGAATGCATCTGTGCTCCTACTGGGAATCAATGGCAGAGCTGCAAAATAGGTTCCAGGCATCTCTCCTCTCCATAACCGGCTCCAACGCTGGATTCATTCACTCCTAACCAAACATGCTGCTTGAAACGTCTGTGCTTCAGTGAGTCCAAAATTTACTTCTTTCCAAACTACAGCAGACTGTGAGACTGTAGTTATTTTATTAAGAGAGAATGTGCTCCTCACGGGTGAAAAGACCAGTGGCTGATTCCATTAGTCATGCAGCTGGCTCCAGAGGATTCACTGATATGAGATGCAGACTGGTTTTTACTCATTTGCAGAGCATTTATTCCTCCTTAAGCTGACCACCAAATTGCAGGACTTGAGATGCTTTCTGGAAAGAGTCAAATCCATTACTACTGAGGCATATACTTGCTATAAAAGCTAAAATTACAGTCTTCATGTTTAAACATCTGGTCACAACCCAGGAGGGATATATCCCTGCTGACCAAGAAAAAGTAAATTTTAAATAAGTATAAATTAATTGCCTGTAGTAATATGGAATCTTTGTAATCATTTATGTTCAAGCATATGAGTGAGTATCCATTAAGCTGTGTCTTCAGACATTTACAGAGATTATTTAACACATACATTACCAAAATTATTAGCTGCAAATTGGAGAAAATGCCCTGCACACTGGCACTGTCATTTTATTCCAGTCAGTGTCACTGAATCAAGCAGATAGATAATATATTCACAGATCAACATGAAAGGAGGAGGAGGTACACAGTTCGAGCTTCTGTAACTCTTTCTCCTCATCTGAGAACACACTCTGCACTACCCATAATTAATTGGTTACTACTTTGCCCTTTTCCACCACACAAGACATGCTGGGGTTTTAGAGCTGACCTGTCATTTTTCTGTGTCTTCTGGAAATTTTAGTAAGTGACTCAGAGAAAAAGAAAAAAAAAAGGAAAAAAAGGAAAAAAGAGAGAAAGAGAATGTTCCACTATTCTTCTTCAGATTTTTATTCTCCTTAGACCCTGAACATGTCTGTCACATTTCCATTTGCATAAAAGTGCAGGTGAGAACCCACACTGGGAAGAGATTGAGGAGGTGTCAACACCAACAATTCAGTCAGTTGGAAAGCTGCAAGGAAAGTAGATCAACAAAGATTTCTTCATGCTGCTGACAACCGTGAGACACTGGAAATGGTTTGCCCATGTTTTTGTTTACCCTTACATGGTGTGACTCTTGGCAACAGTCCTGTGCAGGGCTAAGAATTGGACTCAATGATCCTTGTGGGTCCCTTCCATCAGCTTATTCTGTGATTCTCTAATGTATATTATTAGCCCTTTACAAGTTTCCCCTATCTAACCAGCAATAATGGAATCAAGCCGTCTTGTTGATGAACTTGCTACAGAAACTGAAAGCCTTAGGTATCGGTGGAGAAGTTTTAGAGGTTCAGACACACCTGTATAAGACGATACAAACCCAGCCACCAACCGAAACCTAGAAATATCCAACAGTTCTGAGTCGGTTACAATGTTTCATCCATCTTGCCAAAAAAAGCCTGCAGACAGATTCAATACAGCTTGAATGCCTCCATCAATAATAATTTGTGGTAAAATTTGCACAAAGGAAAACATTGTCTGATATAATAAGCTCTAAACCGAATATATCCATATAAATAAAGAATAGCTAACCATTTTTAAAAGAGAGAAAGAGAGAAAGGTATTTTGAATGTGTCCACATGCAGAATGTGGTCATGGCAGAAACAGAGTACAAGCTGCAACATTCTGGATTACCACAAAAAAAATACCCCAAAAACCCACACACCAAAACCAAAAACCAAGAAAGAACAAAAAACCCAAAACAAAACAAAAATCTTAAACCGAACAAAATCAAACAAACAAACAAAAACCCAAAACACTTCTATGACAGTACTTGAAATTTTCAAGTAAGTTATACGTGGAAATTATGTTTCCAATGGGCTTTTTACAGTAGATGGACTTCCAAAGACAATGGCAAATAGAAGTACAAAGCTTCAAGAAAGAAAACTGAACAAAACATCTTACAGCTGGGAGAATGCAGAAACACTTCCTCAGGTTACAGATAGGTGTAATTGTTGTGCATGATAGTGTTTGGTATGACTGGGCAATATTGCTGCCTGCTGGCTCATGTTTAGCCATCTGTCGACCAGCACCTCCAGGTCCTTTTCCACTTGGTCCCCAGCCTGTAGTGCAGCACGGGGTTGTTGTGACCCAAATGCAGGACCCTACACTTGGCCTTGTTGAACCTCATGCCACCGGCCTCAGTTCATTGATCCAACCTGTCCAGACCCCAAAATCAGCAATAGCATAGGCAGTTGTAATACACAGTTTGCACTCACCACAGGATTAATTCCAAATATTAAACCATGACTATCTCATTACATACACTCTGTACAGTGTCTCTTGTCAAACAGAATATTCAAGACTCTACTATACAATTCCAGATTAAACATAAAAAGTCAGTAAAAGCAGAAAAACAGTAAGTTCAATACATTGTTTCTTCCTAGGCTAGTAATTTCACATTTTGCTTTAAAAGGTTTAAAACAGTCTGTCTCTTTCGACACACAGAAAGAAGGACGGTTCTAAGTGATAATAATGGCTATTATTTGCAAATCAACCTTCTACAGTGTAATTCTGCCTCCTGTGAAATGTATGCCTGCAGATCAAAAAAAAAAAAGGACAAACAAGGTAATTCACCAGTTCCTTGTGAACAAAACACTGCAGGCAGCCTCAACACCAATAATACTTTACTTTCACCAAGTTTAGATATCATATTCATCTGTGATATTTACATCAGCAGAATAAATTTCAGAAGTCAAGAAGAAGCCTGCCAGACCACAGTTTAATCCATTCTTGAAGATGTCTTTGGAGCTGCCCACTGGTTATGGACCTGTCAAACAATGAAAATTGCCGGAGAAATGCAAAAATCCAAATAGATTGTCTAGGTTTGCTTTATATCAGGCCAAACAGTGAGGTAGCAGAGGGCATCTATGGAGTGCCGTAAATCAGATAAAAGTATAACCTTAAACCATCAGTGTATTTGCTATACATTCTGTCCTACATTTGGACTTGAAATAAAGAGTCCAACTTCCAATCCATTGCATAAATTCGTATATTAGGGAGAGAGACAATAGCACCATACTACATTTAGTGAAAGTTCCTACTTACTGGTACACTGAGTACATTTAATCCACAAGCCAAATGATTTACTTGTTAATAACAGAATGTGGACAGGAGATAGATTTGAATTTCAAAATGGAAAAGAGCAAAAGAAAAGTCTCATGGACCAGGGCTACAGGTACAGCTATGCTGTGTATTCATTTTTCTGGAATGGTGCTATGTGCTGACTCATACACAGCATTGCCGGATTTGGTACCATAAACTCACAGTCAAATTGGACCTACTGAATCAACCCTACTCTTCTGCAATGACCAAAGAGTCTCATTTGCCAGGGTAGAGACCAGGGCATTCAGATCTTTCTGGTCTCTAGAAGAAGGCAGGGGACGATCGACCCATAAAAAGCCAAGTGCAAACCTGATTTTCAATGGGTTTAGATTTCATTTAAAACAAATCCACAAAAATCACAGTGATTGCCTGTCCCACAAGCTGGATCATTTTAGCTTACCTTTAATTCATAGTTCCTAGAACCATCCTTCAGTCTATATTGCCATGTGTATCAGTGTGGGTATTAATTATTAAAAATTATATATAATAAACTAGCATTAGGGAACCATTTAGCATATTCTATGATACTCTAAAGTAACTCATCAAGAGCTGACAAGGGCCTAACTATAGGCTGCTACTCCTTCACAGAACTTCAAGAAATACCTCTTTAGAAACAGAATTTGAAAACTTCTCTGTCAATGAAATAATTTTTTTAAGACCAATAGATTATATCTTCCCTTACAAAACAGCTGACGTGTAAAAGAATCTGGCATGGACTTTCAACATGTAGCTTGAGCTATATAAACACTGAAATCCATAAATATGAGATTAGACAACCATCTATCTAATCAGAGCCAGTAAGGTCCCGGTTCTTCTAAGTTTAAAGAGTGATGCAATAGTTTGAAAAATTGCTCTGAAAACAGATTTCTATTGTCTCACAATAATTTAATTTCAAATATGTTCTTGTAACAAAGAAAAATATTGCCCCTTTCAATTTATCTAAAAAATAAGAAAAATGAATTTTTCTAGCCCATCAATCCATGCCTGGAAAACAAATCAAACAAAGGTAATGCAACAAATTGAAAGGAATTAGGCATCTTTTCTGTGCCTGTACTGTTTTCACAAGGCTGACATTAATAACTCTGGCCACCCAAAACTCTGGAACTGAGAGTGACTCAGTTGTGCAGAATCCAGACAAGTAAGAAAGCAGGATTTAAACACAGCAGATCTTCTGATGGGGGTATGGTTCATATAAATTAAAAATAAACCAGTGAACCACAAAAATTACATTTAGCTGTCTATATTTAAATATTGAAATATATGTTTTGACAGTTGCCCTTTACAGAGATGCTGCAGCTATAGCTGGGGATAACTACGGGTATCTGAAATCTTCATTCAATTTTGTGCTAAGTGCAGATATTTAAAACTCAAATCAAATATCTTCAGCTTCTAATTATGAAGTAAAATGACTAATTTAAAGTAAGTAAATCTGAGATTTTTGACTTGTGCCTACAGATGTACTTGAATCTCTGTTTCCTCCTCTCCTGACTCATAAACCCATTTAGTCTGAGTTTGTTTGAGGTCAGGTTCCCATATGAAGTATTAGTAAATTGAAAGGTGGGCAATAAAGACAGATAAAGCTTTTGTTGAGCTGAGTTCAAACTACTTTTTCCACTGTCTGCCTCAAAGTAGCCAGTAGGCCAGTGCAGCATAAGTTCAGTGGCTTTTCTGTAAATCCATACAGAATATTTTAATTATTTTAAGTTCTCCTACAAGTTCAGCTGAATTTTCTGAATGCTTCTGTGTACAACATTTTATGATGCATCTCCTTAGAGGACATTTCTGAAATCTCAGTAGTTCTTAGCAAATCAATTCCATGATACCCATATGACTTAAAACTAACACAATGGAGAAAATGTGGGACATGAAAAATACTCTTAATTACAGTATTTAGATGAAGTTTAATGTGTAGACAATGGTTGGCAGTCAAAAGAAAACTTAACAATTTTCACTTCAGCTGTAAAAGTACTGATATGTGCCTGCAGTATTACAAAAAGCAGCTGAAGCCTGCCAGCCAGACAATGGAGTGAAACCCAGTGCAAGCTAACTAACAAAGGTGCCTGGTGTGAAGGGATTATATTAACTGCAAGAACGCTTATTATACTGGTATACTTTCTTCCAGAACTATAAAAAAATCATTGTTACACCATTCTTTAGATTGGAATAAAAACCAAATCTGCCAGGAGAAGTGCCCATATTCCCTAAGGAGATTTTTCGTTTTCCAAAAGAAAGCAGGTTGGTTTTCTACAGGGTCATTTTCCCACTGCTGGAAAGGAACAAAGTATGGAAAACTCTGCATGTTTCTTTTCTTCCTTCTGCTCTTTACACAGTCTCTTGTAACCCACAAGCTTAATACATTCATTAAATACACCAAGCTATAGAATTACTTTAGGTAGAAGCAGGGAGATATTTTTTAACTCATGGTACACCAAATAAAATGCATGTCAAGCTTTACAGAAATTCAGAACAGAATACAGAAATAAGAACCTGCCTCTTTGGAAGAACTTTTGCCCTGTGTCAAACAAAGTTCTTTATTATACTAGTCAACATTTTCAAGACTCCTTAAACTCTCACCTTTGGTAGATTTCTCTGTTTTCCATGTGCTTGATTCTCCGATGGAGCTCAGCAGTTGTAGCAGACACCATGATTTTGGTGTGCCTGTACACTCACGTGTGATGCTTCTCTCTATGCACAGATTGGTCTGGACAGGAGTCAAACCTAAGATTCAAGACTCCTCCAGCAGATATCCCGAGATAAATGCACTCCACTAATATGGTGGTTGTATTATTGTATTATAATGCAATAAAGCATCCTGCACTGGTAGGGAAAGGATTGCAACCATTATTAGTTCTTTCCCATCTCCAACAACTATGTAAAAGGAACACAACAGATATGAAATACCTTAGCTAATACTGTAGCAGTTACTACCTTTCTTTTTTCTTTTTTTTTTTTTTTTCCCAAGGAAAATGCTACAATTTTCTGGTTGGCAGGATAAATCTCAAGAGGTGTACTTTGGAGAGCGTCTTGTTTGGATCCATTTTGCTGCAATATTTATTTGAAACCAAGAAGATAGAATACTTACACACAGAAGAAAAGCTGCAGTCAAGGGAAGTTATAGTCACATTGTCCCTTTGTATTCCCCATCAATAATCACTCCTGACCATAATGCCCCTCCGTACCCAGGAGTTGCTATGCTTTATGTTATATCTCGCACAGTAAAATCCCAACCAAAAGCAAAGAATTAGTTTTTAAACAGCTACAAAAAGAGAGACCAAATGACAAGTATGACTGAAGAAAACTTCAAGGGGCCTTTGCTTTTAAAAATGGAGTGGTTTTGGTGGGGTTTATTCTTTTCTTTGGAAAACAAAAAAATAATACAAATTCTGAAAAAGCTGTCAAGAGAGCGTCCGGAGGCCAAGATGCTTCACATGCTCACAAGTATGTAACGATCCTTATTTCCAAGGCCTTAAGATGGAGCCCTGAAGCTACAACATTTTGCACAGTGTCTTCTTCTTCTGTTTTTTTAATCTTATGCTGTCTCTTTTATTAGTGATAGCTGCAGGCAAGGTTTGTTTTCCCTCACCCATTTGCTTCCATTGTGTCACACATCATGGTTAGCTTCTTTAATGGAGTGTTTGCAGATGAGGTTGTAAAAATCATTAGCCACGGTCGGCAGATGCTAGGTACTGCTAGGATGCTGTTCCAATCACTCCTTTTCTTTAATTAAAATTCTAAATAAATCATGAGGTTTTGCAAACACAAGCCAACAGCACTTGCACAGGATGAAAGCTGTGCTGACTGCTGGCAGTCTTGATGTAGCTCTTTAGCCTCCTATTTCTTCCATGGTTTTTTCCCTGATTTTTGGTGTTTTGCTTTCTTTTCCTTGGCCATCATACAAAATCCCCATATGCACTTCTTCAGTGCTTAAAAATCATTATTGCTGAAGATCAATACCAAGAAAACATCTGTGGCTCTTATTGGTATACAAACAGATTTGCTCAGGGTTTGTTTTATTTTCTTTTGGTTTTTTTTAACAATAAATGCAACTAAAACTTCATGTAAAGAGTATAGGAATTATCCTGTATACAGCTGCCTATTGATTTTTTGTGATATTCTTGAGAAACATAAATCTGAGAGCATTAAATATTCACAGCAGAAGAATATTTATTTGCCATGAAACCTAAATAAATTGAATCTTTTCTCCTTGTTTCTATGGGAACAAGTTCTATTGAATAAACAGTCTTTGAATAATATTTTATTATTTCTAATTATATTAATTATAATTCAATATGTCACATTAAAGTAATTTCAATTGTAATGAGAAACTTTAATATTGGAGCAAACCTAAAAAAAAATAAGCTAGTTGAGTTTAAAGTAATTTATGCTGCCTGTAATTTTTAGTTTCCATTGCTACTAGAGCTAATTACCAGTTACTAGAGCTGAATGTTTGCATTTGAAATCTTAATGGGGGGATGTTTTATTATAGTATTAAGAAAATATATGAAATAATCATGATGAAAAGACCAAAAGCTGTAGTAAAATAGTTTTACTGGAGCTATTGGTCACTAGGAAGTATTTCTTATTCACAAAATCCCTGCATTTTCTTGTTTTCTGTATAACAATTTTTTTTCTTTCTTTTGCCAAAGAAGCCAGCAATATCCAAATCTAAGTTTTAATACAAATTAAAAGGAGACAGGTATTTCAGCCTAATTGGTTAGCCCCTTATGCGCATGTAAATCCACGGAGTTCCTCATAGAACATCTCAGAATGATTGGCATGAAGAAACAGGCTCCAAAATGTCCAAACACTGTGATGGAACAGTAACATTATTTCCAAGTAAATACAGCAGTGTTTAACTAAAACTAAATTTCAGTTAAACTCCGTCTAACCAATATAAAAAATAACAAAACCAACAAAGCAGTGACAGAACCCAAAAGAATAGTCTGAAGTTATCTCAGAGGTGGTCTCAATTGGGTATTAGAAAAAGATTCTTCACCCAGAGGGTGGTTGGGCACTTGAACAGGCTCCCCATGGAAGTGGTCACAGCATCAAGCCTGATAGAATTCAAGAAACATTAGGATAATATTCTTAGGTGCATGGTGTGATTCTTGTGATGGTCCTGTGCAGGGTTAAGGGTGGGACTTGATGATCCTTGTGGGTCCCTTCCAGCTCAGCATATTCTGCAATTCTGTGAAATATTACCCAAAACAAAACAAAACAAAAGCATTTAAGTGAAGGCAGACCTTAGGAACATCACAGAGAAATTAAATATGAAGAGTTAACTGAGCTTTTTTTGTGTTATTACATTGCTGCTGCTCATATTGTTATTGCCATCATGTCTAACTACTCATACACAAAATACCAAAAGTGAGGAAAATTTTTCTTTTTTTTTTTTTTTTTTAATTAAAAATCTTTTGGAGCCCTATTCAATATTAACAGCCTTTCCTTAATTATTCTGTAAAAATGTCAAAATCTCTTCCTCTTACATTCCTTTTCATATAAGAAAGTCACTTAAATACTGACTTCAACGTAAGTTAGAGATTAAATTAGTAAGAAAATTCCTAACACAATATACAACTGTTTCATTAAAATAACAAAGGAAAATCTCAAAATTATGAGAAAAAGGATAATGTATTATTACTTTATCAAAGGCAACGTAACTATTTAAGCATTCCCAAGACTGTGTTTGTTTAGAAAACACTGACCAGCAAAGTTCTGCTCACAGTATCATAGAACAGCTTGGGTAGGAAGGGAGCTTTAAAGGTCATCCAATCCATCCTCCCAGCAAAGAGCAGGGGCATCAACAAGATCAAGTTGCTCAGAGCCCTGTCCAACCTGACCTTGAATGTTTCATTTCATGCTCTCAAGTGGTAAGGCTCATGATTACAGAAACAGAAATTTACTTTCAAATTTCTTATCTGCCACCACTCAAATCTCATAAACCTGTCAGAACTGATCATCCATATTAGAAATATTTTGATAAGTTTTAAAAAGCCTTTGCAGAGTTTTTCATTTAACAGCTGGAATACCTAATGAATTTGAATAATGGTTTTATAACTGCAGTGTGCTAAAGGATCAGGAATCATTTTTATCTCTTACTAAAAGGAATTATTCTCTATCCATAAATATTTAAAATATACATACTTGAAAATGCAATATTCTGCATTTGGCAACATGTTGTGTAAACATGATGAGTCGAGAGAGAAAAAAATTCTCATTATGAGCTTCTTTGTTCTGCTTTATTGTTTCTTGTGATCTGCAATACAGCCTGAAATGGAAAGATTTTTTTTCAAGTAGAATGACAATAATTCATTTTCAATATAGCCCTGGTTCTGAGAGAACAAAATCATTCTTCATATTACAGAGAAGGTATGACTCCTTGTAATACAGACTAGTCCACATTTTATCCCGAAAATAAGTGATAAAAAGATTTTTGATGCTATTTTGTAGAACTGGCACATTTAACTTAATAAGGATATTAGAAGTTGTAGTTGCAATTTGTCCCAGGACCATGTATCTAAAGCAATAACTTACAGAGAGATAACTTTTTAAGAAAAAAACTTCCCACAGTAAATCCTAATGCACAGAAATGATCCTACAAATCAAAGTTTTAGCTTCAGTGAAGTTTGTAACTGAGGAGGATGCTTAAAGAGGAGAAAGTCACTTAAGGCATTCATTTTGAAACAATTGAATGAGGCACTTGTCGCCACAGCAGGAAACAGAAAAGCACTTAAAGCCACTGCCTGTACAAGTAATTTATTTTAGCAATCATCTCCAAATTTATACAGGAAACAAAATGCAAAGGAAATAACTAATGAGAGTTCATTAATCTAAGTTCCAGCAGTCACTAATTTATAGGAATGGGATATGTATTGAAAGTTCCCACAATGCAGACAATATAAAATGAAACATATCAGAAGAGGATTTTAAAGTCAGGTAAAAATAACTTATGTAAACACCTTAGCTAATGGGAAAACTTCAACAAGTACAGCAGGCCAGAAAATGCATATGCCCAAGAATTCAAAGTACATCTTTTGTCACTGCATTGACTGAAACAGTCCTGTTGAAGGTTTTACAAAATAACTGGCAATTATTTTAGAAGTTCCAGAGGATGCAGAAAATGCTCAATACACTTCTCATATTTAAAAGCAAAAGAACTTGTTTCTAGTAACTACTAATAGCTATATTTACCTTCTGTTTGGTAAAATGCAACCACGATTGAGAATGTTACATGATACTTTAGAAAGATGTAATGAGGAATTGAACTGAAGGAAAAGAAGCAAAGAATAATGTAATTCTCAACAGGAAGCAAAGATAGTGAAAGGTCAGGAAGCACTGAAATAAGGAGCAGAGGAGCAAAGTGGCAACAGATGGGAGATGATATATGCATTTGTACTTCAGTAAGTTTGTGCAGCTATGGTTCTGAAAACAGAACATGAAAAGCACACAGAATTCTTCAGCATGCACTTTTACATGGGTCAGATTTTGAGAAAAGGTTGAAGAAATCAAGGGTTAAATTCTTTATTTCAAGGCAGCAGAACTGCACTGCGAGCTCCTCCTTTGCAGCAGGAGCATATGGCAAGGACCACTGCCACAGAGCTTACCATGTTCCTGGGTTCGACTTCAAGAGATGCAAGGCAGAGTTCATCCGTACCTGTATTAGAGTGCGTTATTTCAGCCTGTGATGACACATTTGAAGCAAACTTCTTCATCTTCCACCAGGTTTCATTTCATGCTGAAATTGATCTTGCACAAACTGGTCGCCTTCTGGATGCAATCAGAATATATAGGTCCAGGCCCCCCCTAACAAGCCCTAACTGCCAATAGATCCACAGGACCAGACCAGAGCTGGTGTGAAGTAAAACCTTTCACACACATGTAGGTTGGATGTCCTATCTGACTTTGGATCTTCAGTTGCACTCCCACTGTTCTACTTTACCAGCTTACACAGATATTACACCAGACAAATTCGCAGAAACACAACTTGCCATCTAATGTCAGACATGCCCCTCATGCCTTTGAAAGTTAGGAAGGTTTCCCTTGATTTTGCCTGACTTTGCCTCCCTCCCTTCACTTCAGAAACCCTCTAAATCGCAACTTGTTTAAAATTCATACATTTTTTGATTCAGTGGGTTAGATATTTTGAATAACAAAAAGAAAACCTGTTTTGAAACGGCTGTTTGAAGACTGATAAACTGTTCAATCTACTTTTAAAAGTAGGGTAATGCTGGAGCATTTGACTATAAGAGCCTTTAGAAGAGACTCTAGAGCATCTGATTGTTAAGAGTGAGATATCATCTGTATTTACTATAGATCATATTTGGAGAGTATATTTAAGTTGATGGTAGGATCACATATTCATATACATTAAAGAAACAATGAATGTATGAAGTAAACTATAAATGTGAATGTTTCAGTGAGATTATTTTCTTTTCTTTGCCAAGAATAATCTGATAAAAATTTGAAATATAAAAAGTTTTGCAAATTATTTTGAAGAATAATTTTAAAGTAAAATTTCTGATAAAAACACAAAAGTACTTAAAACTTTGCCATAATTTTGCAAGAGCAATGGCCAAAATGATAAATTTACTTAATTTCATAGATCGATTTTTAGTAGTATCTGAAATTTCATCTTCACTATACCAATGCTTATTCATAATTCACTGGGCATAAGTATTGAGATAAAGAAAGAGAGAAAAAGATACAAAAAGGAATTAAGGTTGCAGGGCAAAATATGTATTTTCAGCTGATAATAAAAATAATTCTGGTTTCGCCATCTACTTTGTCAGGACCAAGGTAGACAGAGATCAACAGACCTAGACAAAATCTTACATGGTTTTGAACACCATAAAATAATGGCTAAACATAATCAAATATTACATTAGGCATCTCAGGAAAATGATAGCATTTCAGATATCTAATTTTTCACATATTTAAAAATTAAACTGCAGGCTTCTTCTCCTTCCTCATCCCAAACAGCCAATTTTAGGTTTGTGCTCAAGCTATACATCACGCAAACAGTTCCCCTGTAACATAAGGTTTGTTAAAGTTATTTCACCAGCTCTATTTAGACTCAGAGCCACATCAAAATATTTAATTTTGTAGGTAAAAGAGAAATTTTTTATAGGATCTTATAAGAATAACCAAATGACAACACAATCTATTAGAAATAACAACTGACAATTACTTTGATACTCAGGATTAGCTTTTAATTACTACTGTTTTCTCGTTTCTGCTTTCCTGAACACCACCATTTTGAAGACCAATTTAGAGAGTTAGAAGTAGACAGCAAAACTAAGTTACAAACATAAATATTAAATGAATAAAATAACAGAAACTTTTACTGTTTGGTAATACCTTGTCAGCTCTTTACTGTACCAGAGGATGAACAATTGACCAGATACAAGCTGCATTAAATTCTTCATTGTTTTCCCCAACATACACAGAAAAACATTTTAATCTATTATTTTTATCCTGACAAGATCCTACTACACGAAATTTCTCTGCATAAACAAGCTTGCATTTGATGGCATATTCCCAGAATCCAGCTGTGGTACATTTTTTTGAACATATATTTTTTGTTGGCAAAAATACATTTTTAAGAAGATATTGAAATATCCATTTAACAGACCTCTCCCAAATCACGCAGGAAAGACAGATTTTGTTAACATTCAAAAACCTATGAAAGAAAAAGTCTAGGTTTAAAAACCACAGAACTGGGAAATTAAGATCTCTGCACAAGAAAATATACTCATGGTTTGCTACAGTTTTCTGCAAACTCTGGAAAACAGACACTCGGTTATTGTCTTTCCATTTTTCCTTGTGCAAAATGAAGCTATTGATTACTCACAGTGATGCTGGAATGTTTAACTTGTCTTATGAAGTGCTTTGGAGGGTAATTCTCATGCAAATATTAGAAATTAAATGCAAGGTCTCTCTCTCTGACACACACACACACACAAAGACAGTTCATTTTATTTTTAGTTAGTTATAGTTTGATCTGTCTGTTTCTTGATGAAATCACAAGAAAGATTTTGCGTCAGAGAAATTTGTGTTTAAAAGGCATATGACAAGGATTAGAAATTATCCTCCATTTTTTTCCCCTCATTACCTTTCAGCAGCACTCTCCTGCATTAATAAGAGTGCTTGGTCAATTCTTTTCTCTCTAGTCTAACACCTAACACCCTCATATCAGTTTTTAAAGTTTGTTTTTAAACATTCCATTTACCATACACCATCATAACTTCTACTATTTTCCCCATCAATATCAAGTAGAAAAGAAAGGGATAGATCAAGGTTATGCACATAGGAAAAGCATTTTCACTATTAATAAATGTGAAAAACAAGTATATCGTCAATTTATATGTATTCATGTCTCAATTTGAAGGGTCTTGTTTTATAAATAACTTTGGCTTGCATATCAAAGAACTGAACACAGCAAGATGCATCAAATTGGTGCCTGTCTAAATGTGTGTCTTGTATTTATACACCAGTTAGACTCCTGCAGTGAAAAATGAAAACAACATTAATAAATGTGCACTGATAACAAATCTTACCTTACTGACTTCTCTCAGACTACACTGAAATATGACTTTGTGTGTCCTTTGTTACACCCCACTCTGCTGTGTTCTGTGAGAAGAGAGTGCAACATCAAGGCCTGAGGCAAGCAGAAAAGAGAGACTTCTCTAGTGTTCAATCCTATGCAGAGTTTGATGGGTGTATACAGAAAAAAAAATTTTTCAGATTCGCACACTTGTTCCTGTCTGATGTTACAAAGAAGGCCTCTGGCAGTGTCTGAGTGTTGAAATGTATTCTTTTTTTTTAGGAAATTTTTCAGATGAATTTTTGTCCATAACTGTAAAAAATGGTCTCTGACCTAAGGTCAGGGCAAAGAAGAGATCATACTTAGAAGAGTGCATTACTCTCACCATGTTTCCCATTAGCATAGAGAAGTTTTCCGTAAGTACAATGAACTTCCACACACCGTTTGCTCCAGTATGCTGGAAAACAAGAGTTATTTCTGTCGCACCATTGAATGTGGAGCATTATTGTCCCACCAAAATGCAATGCAACAAAATCCTCAGAGATATTGGCAATAAAGAAAAAATCTACACCTTTTTCCTTTTCTACAAACAATGCTTACCATGAAGAGGAAAATGAAAACTTTACATTACAGTTAATAAAGTTGTGGTTTCTCATCAGAAGTGAAGAATACAGTATGTAGATTATACAAAGAGGCTGAGCAAGACCTTCTTCCCTGTGTTTTGGAATAATAGCAAAAGGAGAGATAGGCAGATAGACAGACAGATAGACAAAGATTTTTCTTATACCTTCCACATATGCAATTTGCAATGGAAATTCCAGGGGAGAGGTTATCCCATTATCACTTGTAACAAGCACGTGACTCAATATATCCTCTCTAAAAGGAATCAAGCTATACTAGAGAGTTGGGGGGAGGGTTGACTTGTCAACTCTTTTAGCTTGTTTTCCTATTTCAATTTACAATTATCTAAGTGCAATATATTCAGTACTATTCATGCTTCAGGAACTTTGGGAAAATGAAACTTGCACAGTCATAAAAGCAAAGGCAGGTGCAAAGAAAGGCAGGAAGGACAGCCGTTTCTCTTCCTTTCTGAAATGTTAAATTTTTCCTTGTTTCACATCAGGATAAGAAAAAGAATTTAAAAGGGGCAAAGAACTGTATGTTATTTAACAAAGACAAGTGCAAGGTCCTGCAAAATCAGCAGCAAAATCAAAGAGCACAGTACAGGCTAAGACCTGTGTGGTGGGGACAGTCTTGCTGAAAGAGATTTGAGGGTCCCGATGAACAACAAGCTGGATACAAGTCAGCAGATATTTTTGCAAATTGGATCCCGGGCTGCATCTGTAGGTGCATTACTAGCAGAGCTAGAGATGTGATCATCCTGCTCTCCTCAGCACTTTCCAGGCCACAGTTGAATTATTGTGTCCAGTTTCGTCCCCTACAATACAAAAAGGCTGTGGACACTCTAGAGAGAGTCTAAATGTGGGCTATGGAGATAATCAAAGGGCTGGGGATCCTGCTGTATGGAGAATTCAAGACTTTTTACCCTGAAGAAGAAGAGGTTCAAGAAAGACCTCATCACAGTATTCCAATACTTAAAAAGCATCCTAAAAGGGGGTGGAGCCTTTTTTTCATTTTGTTTTGGTTTTTTTTGCAGGACTCACATGGAGATGATAAGAGGCAACAAGTACAAGTTGCACTAGGAGAGGTTTCATCTTGATATATGAAAGGAATGTTTTTAACTAAGATCTATCATTCACTGGAAGAACCTTCTCAGGGATATAGTGGAGACTCCATCACTGGAGTTTTTCAAGATACATTCAGGCAGGATTCCAGATGATCTCATTTAGGTTTTCTTTCCCACTACAGGTTGAGCTAGATGATTTTTCAATGTCCCTTCCAGCCTGGACTGTTCTACGATTCCATGATTTTGTAATTCTATTCTATAGAAGGGAAAAAAAAATCTCTTCTTCAAGAAGAAAAAGGATGGGGAGGATATATAGACAGATAGGCTTCTTACCAAATAGCAAGATACTTAGCTTTCTCCTGCACATTTTTTCAGAACTAAAATTCTTATATTTCATCTTAAGATCAAGGTAAATTTTTTTAGAAGTTTGTGCCTCCTACTTATAAATCATCAATCTCAAAACTAGACAGGTCATGGGAAAAGCAAAACTGTATTTCTTGAGTGACAATACTGTATTTTTTATGTCCTTTATTTCCATTGTATCTGCTGCACATAAATTGACAAAACACGGACAGAGCAGTTTGCTTTGTTCAGTTCTTTCTATCCCCATGACTGACAAACCCAGTGGTAGTGCACCCTGTAGCACATCCAGCCACAGATTTATAATCAGAAATCTAGACAGATTGCATCTTGTCATGCAATATGCTCTCTGGAAGAAAACCATGGCTGTGAGCAGGGAGGGAGCCCTGGTGCTTTATACTGGACTGAATGATGAAGGCACCCGTTCTAAGGTACATCCCCACTGAACACATCTGCCCCATTGCACAGACACACCTCATGAGCTGTCAGACAGATCAAGCTTCCAAAGACATTTGGAAGACATTGGTTCTTTGCACCAATCCAGACTCCATCAGGTAGAATTCAAGTCAGAGAGAAGATACCTACATATATGCATGTAGACATAAACTTTTGCAGGCTCAAGTGCCTTTTGCAGTCAGTGGAGATTTAGCCAATGAAACTTATACTCTTCATCTCACCAGACAGCTGCTGCCTATTTTGAATCATAGAATTATAGAATGGTTTGGATTGGAAGAGAACACTAAAGATAATCCAGTCCAGCCATGGGCAGGAACATCTTCCAATAAATCAGATTGCTCAAAGCTCTGTGTAATGTCACTTTGAATTCTTCCAGTGAAGCGACATCCACAACTTCTCTGGACAACCTGCTTCAGTGTTCCACCACCCTCATCATAAAAAGAATTCTTCTTTATATCCAGTCTAAATACCTTTTTCAGTTTAAAAGCATTGCCTCTTGTCTCTACAAGCTCTCAAAAAAACTCTTTCCCCATCTCTCATATAAACTCCCTATCTAAAATGAAAAGCCAGAAACCAGTTCTCTCTGGAGCCTTCCCTTCTTGAGGCTGAAAAACCCCAGCTCCCTCAGACTGTCTTGGTAGGAGAGACGCTCCAGACCTCTGAGAAATTCCCCAAGGGGATTTCAATGTATCAGCCAGACAGGGCCCACAGTATCACCTTAGTGTGTATGCATTTGTTTATCAGTCTCCTTACAATAAACAAAAACAGCATAGCTAATATCCCTGAAGACACCTTTCTCCAGAATTGCACCATCATAAATATCAGAATGTCTTACATTCATTGTAAATTAATATCTTTGATCTGCTTGCGTCCTTTGACATGATACAACCTAAGGGGTTACAAAAACAATAGGGACTAAATATTTGTACATTCTATCTACAAAGGTTTCAAGATTCTCCCATATATTCCTGTAATGAGTAGGAGTAAGTCATCATACTTCTGTGAAGTCACTAAAATTAACTCCCTTTAATGCATTGTATCAGATTTATATGGAATAAACATGACACTGCTAATGGAATATGCTAGGAACAACAGAAATTTAATGACATAATAATATGATAGTTTTCTGAGCTATTTTAGATAGATAGATAGATAGATAGATAGATAGATAGATAGATAGATAGATAGATAGATAGATAGATAGATAGATAGATAGATAGATAGACAGATAGATAGAAAAAAAAAACCATAATTGGCTCTTTTATGAGCCTGAGACATTGGAACATTTCCTTTCAAAATTCTGTCCCTTTACATATACCGTAGATGCTCAAATCCAGCACAAAAACAACAGAGCACATTGTCCTGTATACATTAACCTTTACTGAAGACACTTCTGATTAAGTCAGGCCATGAAAGGATAATTTTAGACATTATAATCTATAGATTTCAGTTCAAATGGTTATGGTGATAACTGGAATGTATTTGTATAAGTATCAATATATTAATGTATTTATTACAAAGTTTAACATTGTAAAGTTCAAGATTACTCAGTGATTGAAAACATACATGCCTGTAACCCACAGTATAAAACATTCAAATACACTCATAATCAAGACAAAATCTAACTGAGTAGAACCCAAGATTTTATTTTCTTTGGGGTCTTATAGAAAGCTAACCTGGTAAGGAGTCTTAAATTTGAAAGCTGTACAAGTTAAAGAACAGATTAAAGTCTAGAGTGAAAAAAAGGGAATACATAAATAAAATTAAAATCAGAAGAAGGATTCATGAGTCACGTATTTATCTATGTTTACACTTTCTTTAAAGGATGAAAAAGGATATAGCAAATAGGTTCACAGTAATTGAAGCAGGTTTGTGCAATGTATATTTCCCTGTTTCTCCCTCTCTTACTTTTTTTTTTTCAAATCAGCTTGGCAGTAATGCAATTTAAGCCCTGTCTGGCCCTTCAGTCAGTCAGGTCGTTCTCAGTGATGCCAGAGCACTGAGGGATCCATGCTCAGAGCTGTACTTTTCCCCCAGCTATAGGCACATCGTGTCAAACTGACATTGCACATTATCAGCATGGTGATGCCAAAATAGCTAGCAGTCAGGAGCAGCACACATAGCAGCCTGTCACCATACTGTTCTAGCCCTGACTCATGCCAGTTTCCATCAGCATAAACCAACACACTATCCCTTTGGCCTGGGGAAAGAGAATAAATAACAGGGACACTGCAGAAAACCAGTAGGACTAAGACTATTCCACCAAACTTTACATTTTAGCTTGAAAGCTACTTTCAAGTTCCTGCGTCCACTTGCATTTTTTGTGCATTCAAGTTGCTAAGACTGTGCCTACGGAAAGCAAAAAAAGTCTTTAGCACACAGTTTCTACCAGGACCGTTATTTATATAAGGTGTGTATTCTTTACAGAGCAGGAAGGGACCAGTTCCTGGAAACTGGTGTCCAAAGTTTTATACAACCCCTTAGCTACTGTCACACCAGAGCGACCCCACAGAAATGATCTATCTTTTCTAGCTTCCCATTTGCCTTTTACTGCTGAGCCTCCATCAGCTGCACTTGCTGTTGTTAGAATGCTGATGTGAATCGAGTCTCTGAAAACAGTGTTTGCCTTACATTCTCAGGACAGCAGAATTGTATGGATACAAATGAGGCTGTCGAGGCCAGGAAACGCATCAACAGATCTCAGAGCATCTCTTTCAGGACAATGAGTTTTCACACTGATTTTCATAACATTTTGTTTTGATGCATACATTTTAATACCCTCTTGTTTAGTAGTTCTACTTAAAAAGTTTGTTTTTGCATTTCACATCTCAGTGTAGTCAGGAAGCAAGTGTCATTCATATTCAAACAACTCTAGTGAGACCAACCCAAATAATCCATCCTTGAGATCTTTTCTTTGTTAATAATGCTTCTAAATGACCCAGGTTATTTTACAAGGACATAAACATGTTTCTGTTTTCTGCCACAGAAATACTTTACTCATGCCACAAAAGGCTTTCAAATAGTCTACTAGGCTAAGGACAGCTGCTATTCATTTCTTTTATTACCTTTTGTTATGTACAACAGAAATTGAACAATGCAAGAATAAGCGTGATGAAATTAAACCAATCTGAGTCCGAGGTCAATGACATTGTGAAGTCTCCATTTTTCAAAATGAGATAGGGAGACTTTTTTTTAAAAGGATACTTTTTAACTCTGAACTGATGCAGTTAATATCAAGTGACCTTTGCTCTATGCTGCAGAAACAAGCATCAACAGAATGATGAAGAAAGTTATTTCAAATAAGCGTGGTTTAAAAAAAGAGACACTCTCTCTATACAGCCTCACTTATTGGCCTCTTTAGTGCTTCAAATCTGAGACTAAAACCTTTCCAGACCAGTCAGTCACTCAGGCACATGTCAGGAGTTCCATTTCCTGTGGTTCTGGAAAAGATTCCTTCTCCAGTGCTCAACAGCGCATCAATGTTTTCTGCAGTAATTTTGTATTGTCCTTCCATTTTAGTTTGGAGGCTTGTTTGTGGACATCTGGGCTGAATTCCTTCCTCCAAAACCTCTTTTGTCAAAGCTGACCTTTTGTATCAAGTGGAGGTCTTTTCAAAACAGGTACAAAATGACCTATGCTTCCATTTGCCCATACTTTTGTGAGGACAGAAAAAGAAAGAAAATTCTGTATTTATGGTTTTTTTGGTAATACTGAAAGCTGAAAAAAAATTAAGCAGAGACTTTCTGGTTTAGAAAAGCTGTCTTTTATTCTATTTTTGGTTATCGCTTATGATTCCTAGACTTGACTAGAAACAAAAAAAAAAGTACATATTTGTGGCGGGTTCACCTTGGCTGAATGCTTTTTTTCATGTTGACAATTTTACTATTGATTTTACTTTGAGGATTTTTTTTCTTTCCATTAACTACACAGGATGTTTAAGTCTGACTGCTTTTGTTCATAATAGCTTTCACATTGAGCTATTTCTTTCTCCTACCCAAACCATTCCTAGATACATTGCCAAAAACATATGAGAGTTTCTCCAAGTTTTTCCTCTCTTAACAGAGATTAAATCCTGAGAGCATGGTGGAAAAGCTGTCTAAGCAAAGGGTTCAAATGCCTCTCTATTTTGATGGCAGAGGATACATCTGGAAATAAGCATTCTTTGAAAGTGTTTATTTAAATAAAATTTCACAACACAGCACACAAGTCACAGCTATTTTCTACATTGACTTCTCTGATACACAATTGTCCAAAAGAATGAAGCAAATTGCTTACTTGGTTCCCAAATATTTATGAATCACACTGTGGGTTAAACAGCCATACTTACCAACCTGGTCATCCCTGCTGTTACATCCACAAATTCTTCACGTGCCAGTGGTGTTCTTTAGTTTATGACTGTCCATCCCATGACAATTAGGGAGACTGATAGAAAGGTAGGGTAGAAACTTGCGAATTTGTCTTTGTCTTTTTTATATTATCGATTTTAAAGACAAATTGTGGGATGATAATCAGATTCACACATTGCATGTGCACTTTGCAAAATAATAGTCTCAGTCTAGAATAGCTTTGAGACCTGTCACTCATGACTGTAATAATTTCTGTTCTTCCAATTAGAAACCTCCAAGGTAGTTTATCAGGTTCTGGCCATTGGCTTAGCTCATTTGTGTCCAGTCTTGATCACACACATCCCAGCTAAGACCGTGCATAAGCTCTCAGCTTCTTTTTCTAAATGTTAGGAGACTACAGGACAGCTAATTAATTGTGTATTTGGTTTATTGTATCTTCTTGAAGTATCCTTAAATAAGAGATGATGTATTCCCCAAGCTCCTAGTAGAAGTCAGTCCCAGAGGCAACTAAATAAGACAGGCCTCAGCCTGCACCTTCTACAGCAAACCTGTGCGGTCTGCAGACTGCTGGCAGCAGCCTGGGTGAGATTTTTTCAATAAAATAGGTTTTCACTGGAATTTGCCAAAACTAAGACTTCTTGTTTACAGAAACACATCTTCTTTGTTGGGAATTTTTCCCAGGAGCAAGACGGGCTATTATATTGGTTGTAACCTCAGAGACAACATTCTCAGGGCTGTAGGAAAAATTCCATGCAAGATTTGAACCACTTCTACACTGAGTACCCTATCCATTGCAACAGCTGATTATACCCTTTCTGGTTGCATTCAACACAAAGGTCTTAAAGTTCTAAGGAATTGAAGAATATTAGTCATTTAGCTCCTTTCATGGGCCCTTCTCACACACTGAAGAAATCTTTGTTTCCTCTTTCAACAGGAAGTATGATGAATCTCTGTTGAAATTATGTTGAAATCCATCTGGATGGCTAGTTATCCTTTCTGCCCCTCTGTAATTACAGAGGAGCGCTTTTAAAGATCATGTACTCATTATCAGTAATTCTGATGCTGTACAGACTGCATCCAGAACTAAAACCACATTAGCCATGCTATGTCTACCCCATAGATAGAAGGCTAAAGCTCATTCTTGTATTGCTGGGGTCTCTCTGCATCATTCAGTGTTTCCATCATAAGACAGAAGTGTGCCATCTAAGGAGGTACTTCATATTTTGTACAGCGTTCTGCTCCATTAACTTTCATAGCTTGAGCTACTGTATACTTCTATTTTGTGTGTGGTTGCTTGGATAAGGACATATTCTCTTAAGGTGAAACTTAACTCTTCCAAATCAAGCACACTTCATGAGAGAAAACAAGAAATTAAAATTTTAGACAATGCACACACAAAGATTCACAAAGGTGATTAATCTTTCACTATTTAAAAAATTACAGACTCAAATTTGAATGTGTTTTCTAATGATACATTGTTCTTTTTGCCCTTCACATCATGCAGGTATATCACCCTCACTAAATTAATCTACTTTTTAATGGAGATGAGCTTATGGATGAAGAACAACTGTTTGAAAATTAATCAGATCAAAATTAAAATTACACTGTGAGGCAGAGGAAAACACTTTGCAAAATAAGCATGTTCTCATCTATTTGATATAGTGCAATCATGACTAGTTGATTCTTAACAAAAGTCACTAAATTTTTTTTCTTCACTCATAGGGACTTTTCATGACAGAGTAATATCTACAGAGAAGTAATTAATTTTGACTAGGACACTCCATTTTAAGTTGCCTTGAATAACCTGACCTTCTGTCTCTGAATATACTTAGAAGGACTGCAACAACATAATCTTGGACACAAGACAGAACTCCAGAAACTACAGCCAAGGCTGGAAACCAGCAGAGAACTTTGTAACTTACCATAAGGACCATAAACCTCACTCAGCTTTGCCTTCTAGTCTTCTTGCAGAAATTTCCATAATGATCAAGATCTTGGTTCACTCTTCAGGTTGGGCTTCCCTTAAAAAAATACACACAGACTAACCAAGCAATGAAAAAATCAACAAAATTATACTTTCTTAAAAAAACCACTATGGTTAACAAGCAAAATGCTGCCAGTTGCCAGGTGAATTCAGGTTCTTTATTGGACAAGACATTGATTGGACCTGGTCCAAAATTTCTGAAAACTTTCTCAGAAGACCTAAAAATCAATGTAAGCTCTGATAGCCTTATCCTCTGTCTTCAAAACCAGTTTTCTTGACCTTCAGTCTTCCAAGAAAAATCCTTACAGAATATATGCAAACATGAAAAATATTTTGCCTCTTTTTCCTCTACAGAGTAGGAAAAGGCAAAGAGAAAGAAGAAAATAAACTGTATAAATTAACAGCTCTGAATTATTCATTTTTCAGAGTACTAATAACATTTTCATGTGAAACAAGGAGTTTCTGTCCTGCAGTTTGAAATAACCCATAAGGTTACGACAGGATTGACTGCCCCCAAAGTATATATTTTTATTATCATTCAATTATGTGTCAAAATTTGACTATACAGTTAGCGCTGTTTCTGTCATGAGATTCATAATATTTTAAAGTAAACTAATATTTCAGTCCTAGATTATGGAAACAGACTCTGATTTCTATCAATGGGAAGTAGGAAGCAGGTTCCTCTTCATATCTTTTATATTTCTTCCTCACATCATAAGGCTTGGTGTGGTTTTGTTACTCATTATCAACATCCAAGACTCAGATATATTTACAGGAAAATGAGTCTGTGAAAATGGTTTTCAAGGCAAAGTTAATTAAATATGAATGTTATTAAGTAATATGTTTTTCTTGAACTCAAAAAAAGGATATAATTGAAACTACTAGTAATGTTCCAGCTCTAAAATCATTAAAATATGAGTCTGCTCGTACCTATTTATATGTTTTGAGCTATCACTAAGAAGCCCTGTCAGTACTGCGCTTTGCATTGGTGGCTAGAAAGTTGTTGATAACACACCAGTGTTTTCATTACTGCTGAGTAGCACTAGCATAGCATCAATGCTGTCTCTCAATACACCCCTCCCACTAAGGGGCTAGAGGAGGGCAAGATCCTGGGAGGCAGACTCAGGAAGGGCAGCTGACCCAAATTAACCAAAGGAATATTCCATACCATAAGACGTGAACTCAGATATAAAAGCTAAGGAAAGAAGGAGAACGTGGGAGAAGGCCACTTGCTATTTATCATGTTTGCTGTCCAGAGCAACCACTTCATGTGCTGAAGCCCTGTTTCTCAGGAAGGGGCTGAACACCACTTGATGATGGGAAGTAGAGAATAAACCTTTTTTTAATCTTTGCATATGTGTGTGCAAGCTTTAGCTTTTGCTTTGGTAAACGGCCTTATCTCAAGTGGGTTGGTGGGTGCCTGGAAGGTCAGTGGAGAAGGAGGGGGAGGAGGTGCTCCAGGTGCTGAAGCTGAGGCTCCTCTGCAGCCCATGGACTACCACAGAGTTGCAGATGTCCACCTGCAGCCCACAGAGGAGATCCACCCCAGAGCAAGTGGATGCCTAAGAGGAGTCTGTGGGCCCATGGGAAGCCCATGCTGGAGCAGGGTCCTGGCAGGGACCTGCTGACCGATGGGGAGAGGAGCTGGAGTAGATTTTGCTAATGGGACTTGTGGCACTGTGAGAGACTGACACTGGAGTAGCCTGTGCCTGGAGGACTGTACCTTGTGGAAAAGTGATCCATATTACAACAGTTTATGGAGAACTGTTGCCTATGGGATGAACACACATTGGAGTTCATGGAGAACTATCTCCCATGGGAGGAACCCCATGCTGGAGCAGGGAAAGGGATCCTCTCCCTGAGCAGCGGCAGAAACAACTTTTGATGGACAGATTTTAACCCTCATTCCCTGTCTCCCTGTGCCACTGAGGGGGAGAAGGTAGAGTTTGGGAAGGAGGGAAGGGTGGGGAGAAGGTGCTTTTAAGATTTATTTTAATTCTCATTATACTGCTCTGATTTTGTTTGTAATAAAATCAATTAATATCCCCAATTCAAGTCTGTTTTGCTCATGATAGTACTTGTTGAGTGTTCTCTTATGGACTTTATCTCAACCCATGAACCCTACATTATATCTTCTCTCCCCTGTCCAGTTGCAGAGGGGAATAATAGAACAGCTTTGGTGGGTGCTTTGTATCCAGCCAGGGTCAACCCACTACAACGTCTCAAAATGCATGTACATGATTTGCTATTATCATGAAACAAATTCCCTAAAAACCTAAAATCATCTCAACAACATGATAAAATACAAGCATAATGTCTAGTTGAGATGTTATATCAATCTTTCATCTTCAAACTAAACTATAATCTATATTTTCAGGAAAGAGCAGAATTGCCCTCTAAATGTATACCTGCTAGCTGAATTAGCCTGCTGAAGGTTCTGTAACACATTTAATAAATGTTGTTTGCTCTTTAATGAACAAAAAAAGAGAAAACCCAGCTAAGTGGATTTAGAATCTGCATGGTAACACAGAGAATTATACTGATTTCATTCTGATTGACAGGCTCTCTATCACCCAGAAGACTGCAGAACAAAACTACTTCAACTTAGGAACTGCCTGCTGAGATATATCGTTTAACAAAACATTAAGCAGAAAGGAACAAAATTGTTCAGCATGAAAACTTCAGAAATAGCTAAGACAACTTCAGGACAGAATTTAGTCATGAGGTAAAAGTGAAAAGACATTAAGTGTTACTAACTAATTGAATTTTTCTGCATTAAATAAAATGAAAGATCTGATTGCTGTTGTAAATGTAGTTCATCAAGTTAAGAAATTACTAATGTAATATTCTCTCAGAAAATATTCTGTTTTATTGAAATGGAGACTGACGTTACCAAACTCAAATGTAACTCTTAATATCCTGTCAGAGGTATTGTATTTCTCAAAAAGCTCAACCAGAAAGTTCAGCTGCTGTGCTACAGGACAGATTGTTTTGTTCATTTTCAGAAATTATAGTGATACAGGAGGTAGAACCACAGACAGAAGAGTCAGTGGGAAGAGGCAAGGGATTTGAAAGATGTGGAGGGGACACTGCCTTGAAAAAACAGCTTTCAAGAAATTTGCTTATTGTATAATTTTGCTAAGTATATTAGAAATTGTTTCATTGTTTTCATTAATTTTTTTAACACAGAAGCTGTGGCCAAATTAAAAAACTGGCCAACAACACAAAGCCATGACTATAATCCATTCAAGAGGTAACTGGAATAACACCTAGAAAGAATGAGATGACCTTGAAACATAAAGAAACAGAAATGTAATTGTAAAATAAAATACAAGATCTTGAATTGAAGAAATAACAGGAATTTTTAACATCAGGTAAAACTGAAGGAGGAGAGAAACATAGGTACCTTACCTAAGCACAGGAAGATCAATAACCAACAATGAGAAGCAGAAATGGATAATGAGATTAAAAGTATTTCAGTCAAGCTGCTCCTAGGTGAACTAGGTAAATGTCATGTGATGCCTAATTGAAAATACAGCTTACACAATACATATTTAGGTACAAGGAATTCAGACTAGAACAGCTGTAGAGGGTAAGTACAGGTGTGCACTAAGCAATGACCAGCCCAACATAAGAGGTGAGTTTAGAGGAAACTGACTTGTTTTCAGTCAGCTAAAATGAAGACCAGGATAAAGTTGTTATCTGTAAGTCTGGGGTAAACAAGAGAGAAAAAGAAATGTTTAAATTTAGAGTATGTACCACATGAAATGGGATGTAAACTGCTATTAAGAGATCAGAAAAATTCTAATTTCCAGGCTGTCAGGTAGTGTAATCTGGAACAGCTTTTTTTAGAAGCTTCTCATCCATCATATGCTTATTATCCTTCAGTTTTGATTAAATTAAATTCAATTAACTCACTCTATTATTATTAAATTATAGAAAACTGGGGGCTTACAGTTATCAGTAAGTTGAATGCACTGATAGAAATCAGCTGTATTGGTAGAAGTCATTGTTTTCTGCTTCACCATTAGGTCAGCCTGGCAGAAGCAGGATGGCATTGCTATGACTTTATTTTCCTTTTTACTCAATAAGCCAGATCACTCCTCATTCAGGTGAGTGAAGCAACACAGTGAGTCACAAACAGTCCAGGAGGTTCCTGGAAAGCATTGCTGACAACTTCCTGGCACAAGTAGTCAAGGATCCCACAAGGAATGGTGGTGCAGCTCAACCTCATACTAACGAACAGGGTAGGTCTTATTAGAGTGGTGAAGATTGAGGGTCGCTTTGGCTATAATGACCATGAGCTTGTGGAGTTCAGCATAGGGCAAGGAGGGAAGAACCAGCAAGATTGTTACCATGGGCTTCAGGAAGATTAACCTTAGCCTCTCTAGGGATCTTCTTGGAAGAATTCCATGGGTACAGGTCCTTCAGGGAAGAGGGATCCAAGGCAGTTTGTTGATTTTCAAGGATCACTTCCTCCATGTTCAAGAAATCAGGCAAAGGGGGCAAGAGACCTGCATGGATGGATGAAGAACTGTCATTACTCAAGCATAAGCAGGAAATACACAGGAGATGAAAGCAGGGCTGGGCCACTCGGAATGAATATAGAGAGGTTGTCAAAGCAGAAATGAGTCAAGGAAGAACAAGGCCCACCTGGAATTAAATACGGCCAAGGATGTCAAATACAACCAGAAGGGCTTCTTCAAATACATCAATAACAAAAGGACAACTAAGGATAATGTGGGCTCGTTTCTAAATGTAGGCAGGACCCTGGTAAAACAATGTAGAGAAAGCAGAGTTACTGAACAGCTTCTTTGCCTTAATCTTCCCTGACAAGACCAGCCCTTAGGAATCTCTGACACAGGAGACTAGGGTAAAGGAATATTGGAAGGAAGACTTTCCCTTGATTAAGGAGGGCTATGTTAGAGAACACTTCTATAACTCTTGCTATCTCTCATTTACATATATATTGGCAGTCCCCCACCATATATGATGGCATTAAAAGAATATTTGACTTCAGTCTCACCTCCACTTCCCCCAAAAGTATAAATGGCAGAAGATGAGAATATAAGCACCTTAGAAAAAAGTTGATGAGCCTGCTTCTGTCTCCTGCCCAAGGCAGGGTCACTTCTTTGCTAAGATTTTTTTATCTCCAACTGTGTTGGAATGTACCCAGAAACACTTGCATATAGTGCTATACTACATTTTGTAGGTCTAGTGAATTTATCACTGGCAACCTAAAATAATTCATAATCTGTTATTCCAATAAACTACACCATTGATGAATCTGTGTTCACAAGAGCTGTTATTGAACTCAACCAGACTTATAGTGTTGAAGCTGTTAACTGCTCTTGGTGAAACTGTGATTATGAAAAAGACCAGATTTATAGTGTAACCACAATATTGGTCCATCTATTGAATTCTAATCAGAAATTAAACCTAGTCTCATCCAGGCCCTCTGATCTCTGAGGACTAGCTGGAAAACAAGAGGGTTTCTGTTCCACCAAATTGAAATACTCTTAACACAACAAGCACGTGTAGCAGTTGCACTGGAAGACAAACCTCATAATGAATGGCCCCCTTTCTCCTCTTTATCTTAGCTTTTATTCCTCAGCAGATCACAGAATCACAGAATATGCTGAGTTAGAAGCGACTCACAAGGCTCATCAGGTCCAACCCTTAGCCCTGCGCAGAACCATCCCCAAGAGTCACACCATGTGCCTGAGAGTGTTGTCCAAATGCTCATTGAATTCTGGCAGGCTTGATGCTGTGCCCACTTCCCTGGGGAACCTGTTCCAGTAACCAACAATCCTCTGGGTGAAGAACTTTTCTCTAATATCTAACATAAACTTCCCCTGGCAAAACTTCAGACCATTCCCTCATGTCCTGTCACTCGTCACCACAGGCAAGATCAGTGCCTGCCCCTCCCATTGTTCTATTGTGTTCAGCTGTCCTGGTTATGCCCTCTCCCAAGATTTTGCCCACTCCTAGCCTACTGGTGGCAGTGCAGAATGTTGGAGAGACAGCACTGATACTGCTGTCAGCACTGCTTAGGAGTACCAGAACACTGGTGCGTTAGCAACACCTTTCAAGCTACAAAGTACAGCACTAGGAGAGCTGCCATGACAAAAATTAACTCCATCTCTGTTATGATCAGGTTCTTTAAAACTATTAGAGAGATGCCTCTGCCTGAATTAAGGTGCAAATGAGACCATATGCTGAAGTCAATAGTATGGATTTTTATTTACTAGCAAAATGTGAGGTAGAGAGACACAGAAAGAAATACGAAAAAGTGAGAGGGAGGGAGAGAAAGAGAGTGTCAGAGAGGCAGATTAAGTAGAAAAATATCACCACTCCATGAATACTGACGGTGTCCTGTTGATCCTCTTCTTGTAGCCTTCTCAGTGATGAGAGTCCCAGTCTTGTCAAAGCAATGGTTGCAGTCTGGATCCACTGAGGGAAGCCCGGGAGGGTGTGGGAAGAAGCCCCACATGGTGAGGGAAGAAACCCATGGTGGTGAGGGAAGAAAAACATGGTGGTAAGGGAAGACTCAGGGGTTTTTATTATGCTCAGGCTAGGTAGAAACATCTCCAGTACNCTCTAATATCTAACATAAACTTCCCCTGGCAAAACTTCAGACCATTCCCTCATGTCCTGTCACTCGTCACCACAGGCAAGATCAGTGCCTGCCCCTCCCATTGTTCTATTGTGTTCAGCTGTCCTGGTTATGCCCTCTCCCAAGATTTTGCCCACTCCTAGCCTACTGGTGGCAGTGCAGAATGTTGGAGAGACAGCACTGATACTGCTGTCAGCACTGCTTAGGAGTACCAGAACACTGGTGCGTTAGCAACACCTTTCAAGCTACAAAGTACAGCACTAGGAGAGCTGCCATGACAAAAATTAACTCCATCTCTGTTATGATCAGGTTCTTTAAAACTATTAGAGAGATGCCTCTGCCTGAATTAAGGTGCAAATGAGACCATATGCTGAAGTCAATAGTATGGATTTTTATTTACTAGCAAAATGTGAGGTAGAGAGACACAGAAAGAAATAGGAAAAAGTGAGAGGGAGGGAGAGAAAGAGAGTGTCAGAGAGGCAGATTAAGTAGAAAAATATCACCACTCCATGAATACTGACGGTGTCCTGTTGATCCTCTTCTTGTAGCCTTCTCAGTGATGAGAGTCCCAGTCTTGTCAAAGCAATGGTTGCAGTCTGGATCCACTGAGGGAAGCCCGGGAGGGTGTGGGAAGAAGCCCCACATGGTGAGGGAAGAAACCCATGGTGGTGAGGGAAGAAAAACATGGTGGTAAGGGAAGACTCAGGGGTTTTTATTATGCTCAGGCTAGGTAGAAACGTCTCCAGTACCTCCCCTGAAGCAGGGAGTTTTACAATGTAATGCTGGATCATGGGACATTTCATAAGTCTTTGACACCTCTAAGATGTGACAGATGCCCTGAGTCCATTATGGTCCATCATTTTGAGCTCTCTTGTGACTGTTTGGTGCTTCCCTGGAGGGAAGTTACCATTGCCGAGTCATTTCTTTGAGGACAAAGAAACACTACCCCGCCTTGCAGTATTTGCCTCTTTCCTTATCGTGTAGCCTGAGTTGTTGTGTATGCCCACCCTCAGCACCTTGGTGGTTACTTTGCACATCATCATCTTGCACCTTGACTGTCTAAGCTATTAGCATTCCAGTCTCACACTTGTGGACACATTCTTCTCCTGGGATAATCAGGCAAAAGCACCATCTTTATCTTATCTCAAGTTTCCATCACAGTCCAAATCAGTGGGCATATTCGGAGAGAGATGCACTTCCTTGAACAGTTGCTTCCTTACACAGTTTGCCGCAGTGAATGAAAGTCCTTCAGTCATTTTAACAATGTTTAAGCCATTAACCATTTCAGTGTCTCACAATCTCAGCTAGACCCCATACAATGTCAGCATATCAACATAGTTACAGTATAATTAATTAAGAAAACTTTCTAACCCTAAACATTTCTCCAAAGCTAGAGCATCTAGAGACACTGTTAGTGGTGCCAGAAACAGCAGCAGAAGCACCAAAGGAGTTACTGGAATGAATTTATTTTACTCATTTAGAAAGGTGCAGCTGTGACATGCAGAAGGCATTACCACAGTTAGGTTTAAGAGAAAGCTTGTGAATACAATTTCCTATGAAAGGCATTAGAAGACATAGCCTTTTGACACATCAGAAGTTTAGCACAGAAGGTTACCATCAGTCATTGTGCTTACCAAAGGGAAACAAGAATGCTGGAAGATAATTGCTGCTTCATTGCACTTTCAGAAATAGAACAACCCTGAGAAGTACAAAACAAAAAGACCCTGGACAAAGGACACCTATACCTGTATTAAGTACTTCTAAGCATCTGTCAGGGAAGTATGAACTCAGTATGAAGAATTTGCAACATCCTCATGATCCAATTTCAGAGTGTAGGAAAAAAATAACAGTTAAAAGCATGAAAGCCTTGCAAAACCTCAACTTTTTTTTATCTTTTTCTTTCACTCTCTTAGCATCGAATTCAGTATTCAGATGAGGTATTCAGAAAGACGTTGGAAGGAGTAGAACACAGGATCACATGCAGAACACTGAAGCTGTATTTAGAAATACAATCACTGACTTAGAAATTGCTAAATGGCAATAGTGTATATCTGAACTTGTTAAAGTGATGTGGAGCACTGACAAACTGGAAGGGGTTCAGTGAGCAGCCAACAAGCACTACTCATTCATACAGCTGTTCAGTTACTGCACTCAGACGCTCATTTACAATCCTTACCTACAAAAGGCACTAAGTGAAAATTTTATTCATCCTGAAATCATGTAGTGACACTTCACTGAAAAAATTAATTAGATTTAGATAGGTTAAAAAATAAGGAACATAGGCTCAGATAATAACTTTTGCAGATGAATATGAGTGTCTTAGGATGTGCAAAAGCAGTTACTGGAGAACTCATACAAGAAACTGTATGTTTTAAAGCAAGTGGAAGTTTGATCTATTTCAGTATCTTGAAAAGTTTACTCATATGGACTTAGTGATCAGATCATACAAATTAAAAGTAGTTAAAAGACCACAAATAGGAGTGGAAAAAAGAAATGTATCAACTTGTGATAGCACAGCTTCAGTGCTCACATATGATTTTATCAGTTTGTGCGACTGAATGATAGAACTATTCAAATTATCAAAGAGAGATGCAGTTGGCATAATGGAATAATTATACCAGTGCAACATCACTTGAACAAGTCAGTGTCCTAGCCTGCTTTCTCAGTAGAGCCCAGACAACCTAGAACTACCCACAGCAGCTCCATCCACTCAAAATGACATCTATATCTGCATGAGATTCCCAGAAGAATGTACTCTGAGGCACCTCAAACAGTCCTGTCCTCGAATGGAGAGAATGCAAAACTAGACTGTTTTGATAATTTTTGCATCTTAATGCAATTCCTATGTAATTTTGGCAATTGAAAAATAAGACAATGTTGGTCATGAAAGGTCACTGATCAAAAGTTTTATAGAAGGAGTGATGTACAAATTGAAGAAAAATCTGCTGTTCCCTTCCTCTACACTTTTTGATTGGATAAAAGTAAGTTTTCCTAGTTATACATCAAAAGTCGTATGTTCTCTCTGGTTTGGTAATAAATATGTAGAAAGCAAATACTAAAGCAATATAACATAAAATAATTTTACTGTTTTAAAATAATTTTCATAATACATCTCTTACATTTTCATGAGTGTTACTCTGTCATAGTCTTCTACGGACCACGAGAGTTTGTTAATGGACAAGCAGGGAAGTTATTAAGATAAAATACTTTAATGTACAGACCAGAATGTTCAAACCCCTTTGCTGCCAAACAATATGCTATTAACTCAAAAAGAGTAATTCTTCACCAGTATAGAAAAACATCTTTCTAAAATGCCCTTGTGTAATCAACTGAGATACCCACCAGAGTCTATTATGCTGGTGACAACATTTCAATTTGTTGGTGACAACGTTTCCATAATTAGAACCCCCAGTGTCTTGTTCTCTGTAGCCGAACTGATGCTACTGCTACTAACACTGATTATCTCTTTACTAACCCTAATAGCCATACTGGTGCAGAGAAGAAGGGAGGAAGACTACTCCAAGAAAGGTCTGTTTAATACCTAGGGGCAATATAGATGAGAAATTACACTGAAAGCTAAAACAGTTTAAATTTTCCCAAATTGCCTGTTATTTCACTTGTTAAGTTTCAGATTCTTTTGTGAACCTATCCTAAAAATATCAGACATCCTTTCTCAGGTGAAATTTACAGAGTAGGCTCTGGTGGGTCTGAGGACACGCCAATGGAAATTCAGTAGTATTATAAAGACCTAAATAGTCTTCACTGTATCTATTTCTCTCCTTTCTTTTTGAGGACAAGGATGGTTAGTTTCCTGAGATGGAGTTTTGTTGCTCCTTTGTTTCTTTTACTTATACGAAGTGTGAAGGCTCCCTCTGTCATCCAGCTAGGAAGACAGATACATCCAAAGCTGATCTGCCCCATCTGAACATAAGCTAGAATGAATGACCATGTGAAAGTGCCAGCCTTTTTCCCCCTGACTATTAGAGGTTTGTCTGGCAGCTAAGGTTAGGTTAAATATACAGCAGCTTCAATATCTAGACAACTATTTCCCAAGCCTACAGAGGGAGTAACAATACTTATACATTCATAGATACACAGTACCTGCTGTAATTTTTGTGGTGATTTGCTAATAAAAAAGCATAAACAGTATTTCCCAACAGTGGTCAGGAACCACATTCTCCTCTGGAAAATTACTGTAAAACCAATGTACATAACCAAGAACCACAGATTAATTTGGTTCAGCAACCTTGTACTTCTCCAGGAGGAAATGACAACACAAAAAAAAACAAAGAAAGAATGTGATTTCCCAAAGTTACTTTTAAAATTATTATGGCTTATATGTATATACTTCTTCTAGCTTTCTTTTCTTTGGTGAAACAGAACTCAGTAGCTAACAGGAAAAATTCAAAAAGTTTGCATTTATTTTCAGTTTAGGTAAGAACACTGAAGTTCAAATAATCTTTACAAAAAATTATCCAACTCTCTGAAGGTTGGATTTAGATCTCACTTACAGTGATTTGACCTTGCATCACACCTACTGAATTCAGTAGGATTACCTCTGACTTATATTGGAATAAATGAGATTCAGACCTCTGAGATCTGTAGATGGGAGTAGATTCAGTACAAGAACTGCTCGTCTTTCAAGATTCCCAACACTTCTGAGTCCAGCTGGGAATTTCTCAACAGCAGCGTATCTCAAGATATCTTGGCACTTTCAGTGCTGGTCAACTCTCAAAAACTCAAGGGCTATAAAAATGGAAAAGGAAAAAATGCCTTGAAATATTTCAGAACCTCAATGAAGTCTGTATCAAATCTGGAAATTGGGCCATTTTTGCAAGAACACCTACAGATAAGGCAGAGTGAACAGAGCTGTTTAAATTCCCAGCTGATTCTCTGTCCCTAATTTTATTCTTGTACTCAAGTTTCCCTGCAGTCTATTGCTAAGTGCAAAATGATGTTTCATTTCAAGACATATAGTGACTCAATGACCAGAGTTTAGTTCCTTGCTTTCAAAAGTGGTTTTATGCAATGGAGAAATGAAAGGTACTAAAGTAAAATCGTATTATATTTTTCAAATCGGTTCGCTTATATTATATTGAGAACTTGCCAGTCCTTCCTATAATGTTTAAAAGAGGACAGCAAGGAATTACTGCTGTGCATCACAGAATTCTGAAGAAACTCAGCTAAGTTATATTTCTCATCAGAGATTCAGTCATATTCTTGTCAAGTATTTTTGTAAAAGATAGAACATCGGCTCTTGAAAATCAACCAGATTTTTGCATACACTTTTTTCCAGCCAGTTATCTCTAATAAACAGACAACATTTACTGTTGACTGATATATTTTTCTTCACTGGCATTTTCAATGTAAAAGCTGATTAATACAACTGCAGAAGAAAAAAAAATCAAACAAACAAAAAAAACCCCTCCAAAACAAAAACACAAACAAAAACCCCCAACCAACAAGCAAACAACCTCCCTGTTTTCACCAAATTTGTGCGACACTCATGATTGACTAATTCAATTTTCATTGTCTCTCTTTGCATATTTTCTACTCTTTATGGCTATTACTGAACTATGAAATCTGGCCCAGAATAATCATGTTTGCAGAAGAAACCACTATTTCACTGATGAAAACAACTTGAATAAAAACCAATTCTCTTTTTTACATATTTGGAAACAACACTGACAGAATTTCTTCCACTGCCTTAAATTGCAGTCAAATTATGTTTTGCCTGAACTTTCTATTCCCTGATGGAAATGTCCACCTCCTTCTTTAGATTTTTCACCAAAGATCATCCGACCAGAGCTCAAGTTTTGGCTGAAAAAACCCTGCAGTAATGATAATAATAATAAATAGTAATAACAATCTCAATAATGTATGTATTCATATATTCCAACAAGATAAACCATAAAATGCACCACGAATTGTGAAAATATATTTCTTATTAAACATTCTGTCAGCCACAAAATTACTTGTAACCATCTTAACTCTGGTATCACTGGAAAAATGAAGGAAAAACATTCTTTCCTACACCACCTTCTTTAGGAAATTATTTTATGGAGAGAAAAATTAGTGTCCCGATCTTCTGTCCATGTCTAGAAGAAACAAAAGAGATGCACTTTCAACCTGTACTAGAGACCTATCATCCCTCATCCTCACACCCAAAATTCAGATGGTTAATCGGGT
>VWZG01008503.1:130516-152939 GCA_013396735.1 Grallaria varia
AAAAAAAGGAAGGAAAGAAAAAAAAGTTAATAGAAAAAAAAAAAAAAAAAAAAAATTTTAATCACATATAAAGCCTTAAGAAAAATCACCATGTAACACACACACTATACCACTTGTTTCCCTAGTGATATCTCTTTTGTCAGCACAAATGTAATGTCTTCTACTGCACAGAAAGGCAGCCTTTAAAGCCTGTCTGCCAAAAACACTATTCCATGAGCTTTACAGCAACTGATCTTTGTAAGTCTTAGACTCAAAGCAAACTGAAAAGATAACAAGAGGCTGTTAGCCAAAGATTCTAAAAAATCAAGTGGATTTTAACTCACAGAGCAGTCATTAGACTGACTGTAGAGCTGCAGAGTTGTGAGGTTTTTTACTTACCTAAGACAAGGATGCTGAAATCATCTTGCTCAGAATTAAAGTAAAATAAAGTTTCTACCTTTCCAGTTCTAAGACCTTCACTTTCTTAGCCTCTTATCCAAGAGGATGGAGAAAATCCCCAATTATTTTGAGGGCAGCAAAATAACCGCATTCAAGCACAAGCATTAAGTTGACATAAAATTGTCATGAATATTCTGTATAAAAGCTCTTTGCCTGTGCTTCCTGTTATAACTGACAGAAGTATTTAAATGTGTAACTTATCAAAACAGCTATTATTTTGGATGAATGAGCAAGTGGAATTTTGCCTATATGTGTTAAAAAACCCCCACATTTATCTGCCCCAATCTTTTTTCTGCTTTCCAGCCAAAAAAAATAGCAGAAAGAGACCAACTATTCCAACTATCAAGTTCTGAGTGCTGACAAATTTTCATGAGGGGAGACATCCCAAGCACTGGACTAAACTCTCAAGTTCCAAATATAGTATTAAGCAATTGACATAAACCCAAATATCTGCAGATTGAAATGAGACCTCTGTTTCATCTCCCAGATCCTCACAATGTGGAAATAATTTGGCTTCTGAAGCTAGATTGTGTTGGCATCTTAGTCAAAACACTCCTTTCTGTGCTTCAGTTTTCCATTCACTTTTCTATTTTCCCATTCAGAAAATAAAAGTGTGAAGTCATCTACCTCTACAGCTGTTAATCATTTTTTCAATGATCAGTTCTCAATCTTCACCTTTCAGGTCTTCCCAGCATGTAGTCTCTCCTTATCTTTCATGTGAACTATGCCAAATTGTCCCTGAGACGATCTCAAGTTCCTTAGCATCTTTTACACAGATTCCGCCTATATTTCATCTTGATTTTCATGCCTTAAGTCTCAAGTTACACACCAGCAATTATCTCACAATATTGCTTCTTTATCATATGGCTCTAACTTTCTTTTAAGCTTTGTAGAGCTATCAAATTCTCTGGGAAGCAGTGATATAGCTTACAGTAACCTGCTGTGAGGACACAAGGAGTGGACATGGGACCATAGAAAAACAACTTCTTCCAGGCCTGCAGAGCAATAAACCTTCAATATAATCACAGAATCACAGACTCTTATGAATTGGAAGGGACCCACAAGGATCATCAAGTCCAACTCTGAAGTGAATAGCCCATGCAGGGATCAAACCCGCAACCTTGGTGTTATTAGCACCAGGTTCAAACCATCTATTGAAAGCAGCACATTAAAATAAGAAATGTTATTCCACCGTGAAGCAGAAAGGGCTAATGACTGCACCAGACCTTATCCTCTTCCTTCCCTCAACTCAGACTCAAATAACTCTTTTCCTTCACTAGTAATTCTCTTGCTCCCTCTGACAGCCCCTCCTCTTCCAAAGCAGAGTTTGAATCCTGTTTCTAATGCTGACACAGTTCAGGTCTAATGTCCTTTACAGTATTTCCAGTCCTTAATTTCTCATGCCTTTCTGGAGATGTGACCTCGTGAAGCCCTGTGTACTTCTCTATCTATAACAGAGAGAAGCAAAGTCTGTTGTATATATTAGCACAGCTTCATGAGGACAAGGCAAAGAGGACTCAAATTCTCCATGAGTTATTAGTACTTCTGCAATAACGAGACAGAAAATACTGTTAACCTGGGGGGGAGGAAGGGCCAAGGTAAAGCTGCATGGTTTTGAGGGGAGGGGGTTATTTTATCACCTTACCTTAAGTTTTGTGCCCACTCTCCTTTTAAAGCAAGATCAGCATTGCTCCATCTATGAAAGTTTCATGTATTAACCATAGGGAAGGATTTCACTTTTATCTTATTGCTTCCATTGAGCAATGTTTGCTAAATCTCCTCTGATTTTAAAACCTCAGTGAGAAGTGGTGTGTGGCTGATTTGATAGGCTAAACTAACAATGGATGAAGAAAAAGTCTCATCTCAGTTATGGATTTAAACTTAAGCAAGAGTTAATAAGCAGGCTTGTACACAGAAAAATCATGTTGCAACATAATTTTCACTTAAGTCATGACTGACAGAAGATGACAGGTCATTCCCTGTCACAGCAGAAAATGTCACACTCCAACTCCAAACAGTATTTCCCAATACCATTTGGCAGTAAAACTTCAGTTTAAAGGGCAACAGATCCAAGGCTGCCTTCCTAACCATGGAGAGAGTGGTGATGTCCCTGTCAAACTCTTAAGTGATTGCTTCAACTTCATAAAAGTGGCTCAATATTTTATGTGTCTTGATTAAAATCTAGCTCAAGGATCTGTTATCTTTAGTCCCCACAGTCACAGAAAGGGCTCATACAGTAAATTTTACAGGCTCCTACTTTTAAAAGATTTTTTTAAATTAAAATAAAAGACAACAGTTTTGAAAAATATAGTGACTTTGTCGGCTCTTGAGCACTTTCAGCTGTCACAGCTGATGCTACCCTCTCCCTTTTTAACTCTATCACCATTAGCTGTAAGCGGTCACTGTTTTTGCAGCTTTGTGACTTTGTTATGCTTAGGGGAGTAATCCCTAGATATCTATTTTTTTCCTCCTACATTGCCGTCACCAGCCACCTAGAGAAACAACTGCTGACAAGTACCAAAGTCTTTGGGCATAAGTGAAATAGATAGTTGCCATGCACTGAAAACAATTGACTTTATTGTAATCTTCGCCTAGGTGTTGTCTTGTCTAAATGTTGAACTAGCAGAACTGCAGGATGGAGTCACAGGAGGTATCTGACCCTGTATGAACCCATCCTTTGCAACACAGTATTGTAAAGTGGCAATGGCCTGAGGTAAAAGGAGTAGGAACAAGAAAGGGATTTTTCCTCGGCCACCGTTTACCTCCCTAGCAAAAAAATTTCAAATCTATTGATTTCATGCTTCCCCATAACTCTATTTTGCCAGCAAAGCTGATGAGCCTTGAGTCAACACTTTTAATAGTGTGATAGGCATTTCTATAGCGTTTTCATCTATGGAAGAGTGAAAGAATACTGCAATAAAAATTAACAGGATAAACTGGACAGATCATCAGCTTGTGGTCCCAGAGAGAGCAATGCATTGAGCTTATGCTAGGATAGAAAGAGAATATTCCAAAATTTACCCAGTTGATGGTAAGTTTCCACAAAACAATCCTCGTTGCTGGCAAAATCAGTAGGAAAGAAGAACAGCAAGTTGGCACAGACTGAATTTTACCTCAAATAGAAGCAGGACTTGTTCAAAACATCAAGCCATGTATTTGTGTCCAGGAGAAAAATGTTTTGAGAATTTTACAACAGAGTATATATGAAGATTTAATTAAAAAAATAAGCACTTTCTCACTTTTTTCAAACAAGAAAACACACTTCATTGTTTTATTTCACTTATTAGAACCCCCACAAAATCTGGTGTAGCTTAAGGAACATTTCTGACCCAGTAGCAAAATAAACATTCATGTATCCTGGACATCTGTTTTGTCATTGACTGAAACAGCTGTTTATTTATTTAAATATTAACCCACCAATAAAATAAATAAATAGGTGAATAAATTAAATGAAAGAAAATATTATCCTAGTGCATATTCTATGAAGCTTGCCAAACTAGCCCATCATTTTCAAAAAATAAAAATTTCATTTGCAAAATGTTTCTTGGTAATAAATCCATACAAAGCCCCATAAAAATAACAGCTGTTCCTGACAAAACCTTGAAGCAAAATTAACACTTCAGTACAGTTTTCGCAGCTGCAACCTCTAGGCAGTAGCTGAGTTGGTGACCAAAAATATCTATCAGACACATTTTATATTAACTGGAACAGGGAGGCTTCTGGCATCACACTTGCAGTCTGAATGGAAAGTATGATGGTTCCGTAAGGTCAGCTCTTCGAAGACAGGAATCTCAGAATCACAGAATGGTTGTGATTGCAAGTGACCTCTGGAAGTCGTCTCGCCCAACACCCTTGCTTAAGTAGGGCCACCTAGAGAGAGTTTCCCAAGACCATGTCTAGGCAGGTTTGAATATCTCTAAGGAGGGAGACTCTGCGATATCCCTGGGCAACCTCTTTCAGTGTTCAGACACCCTTACAGTAAAAAAGAGTTTCCGGATGCTCAGAGGAAATCTCCCATATTTCAGTTTGGACACCACTGAAAAAACATCTTTGTACCCTCCCTTCAGGTATTTATATACATTGATACAATCCTCCTGAGCCTTTTTTTTTCTAGGCTGAGCAGTCACAGATCTCTCAGCTTTTCCTCACAAGTGAAGTGTCCCTGTCCTTTAATCATCCTTGTGGTGTTGAACCCTCCAGTGTGTCCATGTCCCTTTTGTCAGGGTGAGTCCAGAATCAGATAGAGCACTCCAGGTGCATCTCACCCGTGCTGAGTAGAGGAGAGATCACCTCCCTTGACCTGCTGGTAGCATGCTGTTTAATGCAGTCTAGAATACCACGTGCCTTATTTGCTGCAAGGGCACATGGCTGGCTTGTGTTCAACCTGTTGTCCACTAGGACCCCCAAAGTTCCTGCCAGGACCCCTAGGTCCTCTTCTTCCATGCTTTCCAGCTGGCTGGTTCTCCACATAAAGTGGTGCATAGGTTGTTCTTACCCAGAAAAAGTCTGTCTTGCAGACAATGCCAGTATGAATTCAATCAAAATAACATTTAGCCAGAAAGTTTTAATTAGGTGCTGCTATGGTAATATTACATTATTTGTGGAGGTCTATTGGGGGACACTGAGGCATGCTGCTGAGGTTCTGCTTAGTTACTGATGAGAAAAAAATATCACAGACAAAGAAACAGGAACATTTAAAACTAAGTCAGACGCCTGTTTCTTCATTTGAAAGGAAGGAAAGCAAGGAAGCATTCTGGAAGTTAGTTGTCAAAGGACTTGGGACTGAATATAGAACCAGAAGTGACACTATTCAGCAACCACTACTCAGCATAAAGTACACTGTGTTTGTGTCCACTCAAGAATTCAGGAAAAATCTGCTTTCACAGTAGGTTCCTGTAATGAAGAGTTCTAATCAATATACACTTTTAGTTGTACTGGAGTGGTGGCAATCATAACAAGTAGCAAGGGGTGGGTCTATCATGTTGCCTGGGGCGCCTTCTAAATGGAGCACAAACTTTAGTTGAAATTCCCATCTAGAGTCATACTTAATTTTTTTTCCATGGGAATTTGAAACCTAGTTATGTGCATATTTTTGAAGGATACTTACTATTCCTTTTTTTCTTCCGTCTCAACAAAGTATCTGGGGATGCAAGTTTGTCTTAGAAAACATAGTAATCAGCTGACTGGGATCATTTTTTGCATAAATCCTGAATTACCATTCTGCTAACAGCTCCCTGCAACTGTAGTTCAGATAAAACTCCCTAAAGGTATGGCAGCAAGATAGATACAACCTGCAGCTCCAAGCCAGGTGACCAGGAGAATCACAAGGTAAACTTTTACAGCCGCCTGTAGTCTCAAAAATGCTATAATTTGCTGCCACCCTCCCCTTCCCCTGACAACAAAACCTATGCCTAATAAAATGTCAGGGTATCCACAGAACTAAAAATGATAAAATAAAACAAACACAAAACTAACTTCTCATGTGCATAGATCTCCATACAACTCCAGGTACATAGCCACTACTACACACAACAGAAGGAATTTTCAGATAACAGAATATGTTTGGAGTCATGCAAATGTCAATAACCAGAATTGCCTTTCAGCCTCTTCCTATTACTAAGAGCAGGATCTAGAAAGGAGGAACTGGTGAGCTAACCTGGGAGCGAAGGCCCACTTTATCAATTGTCTCATTTAATCTAGAGGTAATCAATCAGTACCACCACCTTCAAGCTTTCTTGTCAGCATTTCTCCCTCCCACCTAGTCTCCTTCACTTAATCCCTCTCTAGTACTCCACTCAGTTATGGAGTACGAGATCCTCACATTTATGTAGATTCTCAGTTTCCTGTGAAAACAGATGGCAAGCTCTCACTTAATATCCTTGAGGGGCTGGCTCCTAAAGTCTGAAAGTCCATTTGCTAACAAATAAGAGAAATGTAAGCAAGCATCCCAATGGAAACTAGCAAATATTTGGCAGCAAACAAAAGAAAGATTATATTTTACTAAGATTTCTACTCTTAATGAACTGATATTGAACATTTATTTTTTATTTCACAATAGCTAAACAAGCAGAACCAAATACCGTTTTTTATCATAATGAATTCAGCTACCCAAGCATCCATTTACAGACAGATAGCTTTAGGAGGGAAAAGCCTCTGAAATGCTTTAAAAAGCTAAGCAAAAGGCAATGTCCCTGATGCAAAAGATAGTTATTTTTCTTAGACTTTTTAATATACAGCACATAAAACAATTGTTCCAACAATTTTAATGAAACTGTTCTAGAAAACATCCAACAAATAAATCTGGTTTATTGTTCAGATCCTACAGTAACAACTTACTGACATAGCAGTGAAAGAGAATATGGCCTCTCTCCCTGATCCACTGAAGTACAATAAAATAAAAAAAAAGTAATTAAAAAAAAAGAAGGAAGGATGGAAAGCCAAGTCTGTGGATCACTTTTGATACAGATGTACACTGTTGTGTGATATATAAGTTATCAGCATTCCACAAAAAAAAATTACCTCAACAAATTTCACAGAACAAAACTGCTACGCTTTCTTGGAAGGGGTAATTCTGGCATGGCCCCTAAGGAGACCAGTATCCAAGGAATTTCCTAGCAAGGAATAGGCTTAACTGAAAGTCCTGTAAACTGAAAACAAAATTGATATAGATGTTTTTTTAAATTACTGTAGGCATACCTTCATAATTAACTAGACACTTAATAAATACTAAATAATATCCACCTAGTAATGTGGCCAGTAACCTGTGTTACTTATTCAGAGGAAGTCTTTGGTCCCTGCTCTGCTACTTCATGTTCTACTTGAACAACATGTTAGGGCAGTTATAGCTGCATAATTGTATACCACCCGTCAATCAATACCATTCTTGAAATGTCATACACCAAACACCACATTAATTTTATCAATTTATTGCTGAGTTTGCAAGAAGGCCAGATTCACCTGACTACCTATTTGGGAGAGAAAAATATATCTAATCACCGCACAAAGTGATTCAAAGCAAATAACCAGAAATGAAAAACATCCTATACCTATAGCATTTGAAACAAGAAATGCCAAGACAGTGGTGCATTTAATGCCCAAAAAGTTCCTGGAATAGCTAAAGCCATGCATGAATAAAGAGGAAAACATGCTACAGGGAAAAGCAATAGGTTCTTTTTGTCCTTAGGCCAGTGGAATCTAATCAAGAGTCTGTGCTACTTTTGCACATTTTAGAGAATATCACCAGAGAATTTAGGTTGTAAGAGGTCTGCACAGTGCAGGAAAGAAATTAAAAAGAAGTTGCTATCATACTTATGGCTAAATAAATGACTTCTCTGTCAGACTTGAAAAAGTGATAGTATAAATAACTTCCAAGGATAATTTGCTAGCACTTGGCTAGTTGGCTTGATTCAGCAATTGGCACTTATAACCAAGTCTTATCCTCAGAAGAGCAATGACATTGTTTAATTCTTAATTACCACTGCAGAAAATTGCAACCTATTGTAAGAACCAATGATTTACCATGGTAACATATATCACAAATATATACATTGCAGAGTCTTACACTGGCTATCTGTATTATTTTCTCAGAAAGTGTAGACCTGTATAAAATATAGTGGAAGAAATGGAGCCAAAATGCCAGTCCAAAACACCCCAAAGAAAGCAAACCCACAAAATTATTTTTTTTTTCCTTAATCCTAATATAGCCTTCACAGAATTACAGACAGCCTGATACTGGGATCAAATTGAAATATATTATTTGGGCAGACACTTTCTGGTTGCCCTCTTACTTTTCATCACAGGCATTAAAACAGCAGTTCAGTCATGGAAAAAAGTCTTTCTGTGTGGAAGCATGAAGGTTGCTACTGTTGCAACTCAGGTATCAGCTTGCTTGTTCTTGGAGTTTGCTGTCATGCAGCATCAGATTCAAGTACTTTGTACATCTGTTGTCACAGGTTTGATTACTGCCCTGCTATCCCTAGTCACGTGCCATTCTTCCCAGTTTGAAATCTAAATCTTCCCCAGCTGCTGCTGTGACTTCTTTATGTAGCATGACCAATAAAACTGAGAGTGACACATAATGCCCTGATGGTTGGGTATGCCCCAAGGAGAAGAAAGACCTGAGCAAAGGGAATCAGACTTATTTAGCACCCTTCCTGTTGACGTCTGTCAATTCAAAAGCCTCATGTTCTTATTCATTGCTGACTACTGCACAGCAACGCTTCCTTGACTATGTGCTACCTGAATCACATTCTCTCAAAGGTATCCAACAGCAGTAGATACAAATATTTCTATTAATACAGGATTTGCCTGGGGAAAAACCAATCTGTATTATTTAAGAACTGTCACCAGAATGCAAAAAATCAACCACCTGTTTTACAATAGCCATTTTTTCCCTCTTATTTACCCTACAGAAAAGTCATAAAAGCAGAGGAACACACACCTGAGCTAAACATATAATCCCAGACAAGTGCCTCATCAGCATTGGTATCAGGAACAATTTCGCAGCATGCTCTGCAAGGTTTAGGGTCTCAACCACCTAAGTACCTCAAAGACTTTGAAGTAATGAAGGAAAATAAATCTGGTGACTCAGTCCAAACAGTTACATCAGTACTGTCTCCATCCTAACTGATGCAACACTTCAAAAACAAAGGAGGCAGGGGTGACCTTTGAGCAGCACTGCTAAAATTCTCAAAGCTCTGATTCATACATAGTCCTCATTGTTTAATGTATTTTAGGGGATAAACAGTTGGAACTTCACTTTTCAAAACTGAAAAAAAAAGAAAATGTAAAGATTATGCTTAGAGCAGAACGAAAGTTTTATGGACAACAAGAAGCGTCATCTAATTCTCCTTTTAGACATTTTCTGTCTTCCTTCTCCTAACAGTATGGAGCTTTGGAGGGGGTGATCCCTGGGTGGTTTCAAGAATAAGTTGTCAGCACTATCATGAATAAGTAAGAAAAAACTAAATATAACATTTCTTAGGTATACAGGTGTATCTATAAATAAATATGTATATATTACTTACCCAAGGAATACACTATAACTCATATGCTATTCACCCCCTGAAAAAATACTGGAAGAATGGAAAACAGCAGATGCTAGAGTAGTAGTAGACTCAGTAGCCTATAAGACAATGAAGGTAGTGAGGGTCTGTGTAGAATAAAATAACATAGAACAGCAGATGTCAGTGACACAGAATGAGAAGGAGCTACCTATGAAAACAAGCAGACCTTGATAAAATAGATGGTGCATCTGCCTACTAATGTTAAATGGGTGTAAAATCTAAGACTACTATTGTTACAATTCCCAAAAATATGTTAGATGTTTTCCAAGACAAATAGAATGATACAGGCAACCAACTGAATAGTTATCAGAGACTTGACATAACAAGTGAAGATTACTGTTCACATCAAGGGGATAAATTAAAGAATGTTAATGGAACATTATAGCAGGAATAGTTGACATCACAAAAGGCAAAGAATTTAAGAGGTTAACTTTCCACAGCAACATTACCTTTGCAAGGTATAGCCTTTATATACTACATAAACCAGAGCATGTTGACAACTATATTTCACAAAGAAAAGAGAAATTCAGATGCAGCTTTTGTCTAATGTATCAAAAGAAATCCACTTTTAACTCAGTGAGATTAAGAGCCTTTTTTAGCAATGCATGTATTCACATGTTCCAGACAAAGACATATGAAAAACTAGATTTGTCAGCAGAAATTAATTTGCAAAGACAAAATTTAGGGGAAATCAGCAGACACTAAATACAAATGGTATTGATAATTTGCATAATGTTTTTTCAAGCCTACTCCAGTTTGTTCTTGAACCCATGACCATTTGCAGGATCTTCTCTTTTTTTTTGTTTCTACACCAGGAAACACATCCATGGACAAAACATGCAGTAAACACTTCAGTACATAATGAGAAGACAGACTTGCTGTCAGACGAGAGTATTCAGCCACTGCCTACCAATCAGGTCAAAATAAAAAACAGCAGAAATTAAGGGAAAGGCCTCAATTACCAAGCTCTTGAGTGCTGGCTACTGGAGGTAACTTTAAATGAGCACGCACAAGCATGCAAACAAACCAGCAGAAGTAGAACCAGAGTCTGTTTTGTAGATCATCTGTAATACCAATGGCATGAATGGATTTAAACTTTAGTAATGCCTTTGTAAAAACAGTGACAACACGACTTCCTGCGCAAATTGCTTCAGACAAACAGGAGGCATAAATATTTTGGTAATTCAAGAGAAGAGTAAGACCATCACAAGGACAAAGCAACAAAATAATGAGGTTATTAAAGAAAGGCTGCAATTATAGGGATAAAGTACAGCTGACTGAAACAAGCTCAACAGCTAATACAAGGGTATTAGTAGAAATTCTGCTATAATCTGGCTGTAAGGGTTGATTAAGAAAATTACAAAAGTATTTGAATACCCTAAATTACATCTAAAGGAGATTATTACTATGCAACTGTAGTTAAAGAAGGAACCGGCTTTTCAAATAGCCCACAGAAACCTATTTCGCAACAGGTAAACAGAAATATATGCAAGCCTATGAGGATATAAAACTTTATTGCAAAAAACAAAGATAAGAGGGAGATGATGGGATTGAGAACAGAAGGAAAAAAGACAATGTTACTCTCTGCCACATGAAATAATAAGCAGATTCAGGTATTGCACAGAACAGCGGAACTGCAATTTGCATAAGTAAATAATAAATTCTTGCCTACTCCCTCCTTTCATTTTATTCACAACCTCCAGTTCACCTGACCTCTATTTTCTTCAACTACACTTAAATTTAAAATCCAATTCCTTTCAAATTAGCTTCCCCATTACAGCATTCCTGAGCACACTTAGGTACTTATAGAAAACCTGTGCATTGGAGTTTTAGGTCATTCATAACTTTTATCCAAACAATAATAACAATAACAAATAATTGTAATAACCACACCATCAATAGCAAGTAGTTGGCCAAGATTACAGTGTAGCAAATGCTTGATTTCTTTATATTTAGATCCTAAATGAGAAGCGGGCTGAGAATATGTGGAGCAGACTATTTACTGCTTGAGGCACCTATAACAGAACAAAGTAACAGAAATGGAGAGGATGTGTGAACTGTCCACAAAGCCTCATAAACTGGTGATGGACAACAGAGCACTTCATTTGGGCACCCATTTTGTTCTGCTGAAAACCCGGTCTGTTTCTTACCTTCCCTGAGAGTATTGAATCCATATCATCAAGCACTGGGGAGAAGCAGTTTTCAATGTCTTCTGCTATGTTCCACCTATGTACAAGGTACTTAAATACTTACTGAGGCAGAGAAAGAAATTGCATTATAATCTAGTGACTGCAGCAATGCAGTACACTCCCATTCCTAGTCCCTGCTCCATAGATATGTAGCACATCATGAAGCATAACAGCATCAACAGGCAGTACTCAGAGCTGCCCATCCATCAGTGCCCTACAAGACAGCCCTTAGGATGGAACAGCAACTGCAATGATGAGTTCAAACTGACATATTTTAGTTCTCTATAATATAGTTCAACTAGAGCATATCTCAGTAGCTGAATGAATATTTAAATATCCCATATAAAGCAAACCAGCACCCATCTAAAATAAAGGCACCTACCTCTTCAGTCATGCCTAGTCTGTAGCACTATGCTTGAAAAGTTCTCATTGCAAGAAGGTTTCAAACCCTTAATCTACGGGGCACAAAGGAGAGCACCACTATATGTAAAGATCTGCTAAATTCAAAACAAATTCAAGAATGACTTCAAGCTATTAAGCTACTGAGATCCATTTATCTCTATTCAAAGATAAATTTGCAGTAAAATTTCTGTTATTCATGGGCTTCATAAAAAAGAAACTGTTTAAGTATAGAATACAAATAATTAACAATTAACTTGAATTTTGAAAATGTGAAAATGCTGAAGTAATAATCAAAAGTGATGATATATTTTATGTAAATCTAACTGCTAAAAATTACACCATTCATCAGGAACTGTAGCGATAGGAGTAATAAGAGTAATAACTTCCAAGTGAAAGAGGAGAAATTTTGGTTGAATATACAGAAGAAATTCTTTGCTGTACAGGTGGTGAGATGTCAGAAAAGATCACCCAGGGGTGCTGTGGATGCCTCATCTCTGGCAGTGCACAAGGCCAGGTTGGATGGGACACTGAGCAAACTGCTCTAGTGGGTGGCATCCCTGCCCATCACAGTGGGGTTGAAACCGAATGATCTCTAAGGTCCCTTCCAACAAAATTATTCCATGATTCTATAAAGTAAGAGTTTTATTATATTCTTGGCATTAGTTGCCTTATTGGAAAAAAAAAAAAAAAAAAAAGAAGAGTGGAAATAAAAGGCAACATGGGCAACATGCACAGCTTCCTCAACATTTTTTAAAACTTACCCACACACTTAAAAAAAAAAAACCTCTTAAAAATTGAGTAATCGCCTTTTTGACCCCTGCCTTCTTTCTTTTGGTATTATTTTAATTTTTACCATCCCTGGACTTTTTCATTTTATCAGTTCCTCATCCCTTCTTCTCCATCTGCTTTTTAAAATTATTATTAGTATTCTTTAAACAGGTCTTATTATTTAAATAGCTCAGAATCATTCCTGAATGAACTCAAGGGAGAAGGAAGGAGAGGGCAGGGAGAGAAAGGAAGTAATGCCTCAGCAACTGAAAGGCTTCTAACTGAATTCTGCATCTTATCTGCTATTCACTAAAACTCTTTTGTAATTTTACAGCCCATTTCATAACAAATGGCAGCTACTGCTACTTCTAGTAGCTGCAGACCCAGAAAATACAGTACAACTTGCACAGGCTCAGGACAGTACAAAGCACTTGTGCAGCAGGACATCTCCAGTCACTCCAGACCATGTCCCTGCATGATCACATCCCCCAGCAGGGAGCACAGCTGGGGCACAACCATGCTGTATATATAAATGTCCAGGGCAGGCATAAAATGGTCTTAAGTTCACAGTGTCATCTCTTCCGCTTTCACATTCTTTAAATAAATGAATAACGGGTGACGTGTTCTGCACACTTTCCGGAAAAGATGTAATTAATATTGCTCTAAGATACAAATAGTCTCCCCTAAAAAAAAAGAAAAAAATTACCCTATGCCAAATATTTGCCCGTCACACCCTTTGGCAAACATGTTGATGTTTCTTAATCAAGCATAAGGTTTTCAGCCTTGTTTCCACTAGTGGATATTAGTGGTTCTCCTCAGTGAACATTAAAGAAAGCAAGTGTAGAAAAGGACATTAGGTAAAATAAAAATGAAAAAAAAATCATATTAGTCATTCTTTAATTCCTTTAAAGTGACTATGCTGGTAGACATTTAAAAGAAAACCTAGCAGATTAGGATCTTGAAGTGCTATTTCTAACTCCTTTCAAAAAAGAGATGACGAAGTTTGAGAAGGTCTGGGAAGGTCATCTTTGCAGCCTATTGCATCGCTCCTGGAGTGGTAATACAATTGCTATAGGAACAAGGGAAAATGACAAACCTGGAGAGGTTGCCAAAGGACCATATTAGAAAAGTATGAAATAACAGATGATTGTCCTCAACTTCTTGCTATTATTAATGATGCACCAATATCCCCAGGGGTTCACATCTGTTTAAAATAAAAGTTAAGGTCCCTACAGCTGATTTCAGGGACATCAGCCTTAGGAGGAAATGATAAGGGAGTTGGGGTTGTTTAGCTTGGAAAAAAGTAGGCTCAGGGGACCTTGTCATTCTCTACAGCTACGTGAAAGGAGGTTGTAGAAAGCTGGGGGTTGGTCTATTCTCCCAAGCAACAAGTGATGGGACAAGAAGAAATGGCCCCAAGCTGTGACAAGGGAGGTTTGAATAGGATATTAGGAAAAATTTCATCACAGGAAGGGTTGACAAGCACTGGAACAGTTTGCTCAGGAAAAACAGTTGAGTCAGTATGCCTAAAGATATTAAAAAGACATGTAGATGTGGAACTTAGGGACATGGTTTAGTGGTGGACTTGGCAGAGCTGGGTTTACAGTTGGACCCAATGATCTTAAAGGTCTTTTCCAATTAAAAAAATTCTTGGATTCTATCATTCCACAGGGGGCTACCTCTTGTTTTTCACTTGGCTGAATTATACCTATATGGTCAGAGAATTAGATTAAGTCATATTAAATGGCAACCCAGACAAGATCCAGATCTGTCCTGCAAATATTACTTTTCAGAAAATTTATAAATGGTTAAATGGTACATGTTTTTGGTGGGTTTAGAGTGTCACACATTACACAAGGCGGGGTCAAAAAATCTGGGGTTTGTTGTGGTCCTTTCTCTATATTTCTGGGTTGTCAAAATGTGTCTTCTTATATCAGTGTCAGTGAAAGATGTCTGGAATGGAAACTTGATTTCTAGTGTAGCTCCAAGATATTGAGAAATGTGTTCCCAAGAAAACAAATTGTATTTTCAGAAATGCATAACTGTGAAGTTAAATTCTGAATTGCAAAATAAAGAAAACAAAATAATAGTATATTGTGCAATTGAGTCACGTATCCACTAGAGTATTGCAAGATTTATATACTTATAACTACAGAATTTAAGATTTGTTTCATTTTGCTTTTTTAAAAAAAAAACAAACCACAAAGTCTAACCTGGTTATTCAAAATGACAATTCCTTTTAAAATCAAGTTTGCTCACATTCATACAAATGGTTAAGATTCTGAATTATCAGAATCAGTTTTGAAAGTGGACATTGGCTGTCGCTATGAGAAGATAAATTCTTTAGTAAATGGGCAACTCTGGTCAAATCAGGGAAACAAGACTCTGTATAAGGATTAGGGAAAAACACCTCTGAAAAGGTTACAATACATTTTCTATAAATGAGAAGTGTAATTTCATCTGGATTAATATGTAGCCTACTCCAAACAGGGCAACGAGAATTAGGCGGGAAGGCTAGTAAGAATTATCTGCATGGACACAATCTGATGAAGAGTGACAAAAAAATCTTGTAGATCTCTGCTCTAGGACAAGGAGAGTGCAACAAGAAAACAGCTCTGCTCATTAAAATCAGTACTGTTGGGAAGATAGCTTAGCAGTTTCTCTCACAGTAGCATAGTCTATGCCAGAAAACAAAAATTAAGCTAATTCAAAATTATTTTTTTAAAATCTAGCATTTTGAAAATAACTTGCATCAGAAAGTATGGACATCAGAAATTTAGAAAGATTCAAGGAACACCTGAATGTTAGTATAGATAACAAGAGTAGTCCAAGTAATGAGAACTGTTGGAAAACATATTTGCTTTTGCAAATTTTGTAAAGGTTGATATAATCAGACTTGAGTCTGGCAATATTGGCAAAGGCCAGTGATAAACAGGACTACAAGTTATCCTATTCAAGCTCCAAGGAGTTCTTACACTCTCCAAAGCAGCTTTTTGTGCTAGCTACAGTTGACAGCAGGACATGGAAGACAAACCTCAGCCCAATGAAGTCTGTCAATTCCTACACTCACAAAAAATTGCAGTTTAGGGACTAATCTTTTCCCGGGATTCTCATGCACTTATCAGAATTTCTACATCTATAGTCCAGAAAGGTTATATTGGTATATAAGCTGTTAAAGCAAGAAGAGGAGCCAGCTCTCTGAATGCAAACAGCAATAATTCCTTACTGCAGCTGTCATGCTTTTCACTAGTTCTGCATCAGCTACAAAAAAAAAGTCCTACTTTTTGTCATGGTCTCATCTGTACTCTCTTGCCATGCATTTATTCCTCCTGAACGGCATTCAGCCAGCACAGCAATCTAGCCTGAGACTGGATTAACTGCAGCAGACCAGACTCTCTGGAAGTAATAAACAAACAAACTAACTAACTAACTAACTAACTTCAAAAAATCACTTTATTCTGAATATCTTTTCCACGCCGTAGACAGACACACATGCAGCAAGGTTTTCTGGAAGGAAAGCAATGAGACACCAATGAAAGAAACTTAATGCTTAAAATTGAACCAAGAGAGTTACTTTAGCAATCCCTCCACCAAAAAGTGGTTATTAAAAAACAGAAAAAAAAATAAATATTTCTCACTGTTGACAGATTATGTTGAAAATGCCATTTTAAACCTAATAGAATACAGTAACACTTACAAAGCAAGACAAGTAAGAAGATCCATGTTTATTTATGTTGATATAATCACCAATATGGATACAAGTGTAATAAGGATAACAGGAACAACATATATAACTGAGACTTAATTTGAACAAACCACTAACAGAGACATAAGCATCATGAAAACGCAAAAAAACCAGTCCTTCATGGAAGGTACAAAGACAACCCCAAGGAAATGCATTTTATAGTCAAGAGCTACTGTTTTATGCCGTACTAACATATTTTTAAAGCTACCTGTATTCAGAAGTATATAATAATCCAAAATTCACTACAATTGCAGAATTTTGAGTGCTTAGTGAGAAGAGCAAAGGTTAGAAAATCTATAACAGAGTTTGATCACCTCTATGCTGTGACTGTCTAGTAGGTGCTAACATCTCAAATGCTGTAATAAGCACAAAATACTTCTATAGTGCTGCAAAATGAAACTCTTTTTTTAATATTCCTGACTCTTATGCTACTTTCCCCACAAGAAAGTTAACTCTGTAGCTTTTTCTGGAGACTTTTCCCCAGTTTAACATTACAGATCTGGTGTTCCACTTATGAAACCACAAAAGCAGCTCCCTGTGAGGAACTAGGAACCACTAAACTCAAAGTTTCAAGTAAGCATCCTATAGAAGAGAAATTTTTTTCCACCTTTCTCTGCTTTTCAGCCAAGTGCCATTTTCCAGTCCTTGCTGAAAAATTGAAATAAAAGTAGCCAAATAAACAAATCTTATAAATTAAAAGCAATAAGAATGACAAATACAGTGAAGAAAAAGCATTCTGTCAAACATAAGGTCCTTGAGTATAACTCAATATTTCTTAATTTTGTTTAAACAAAGGGGTGGCTTTCACAGATTCATAGGGTTGGACTAGCACTCAAGAAGTCACCTGTGTAGCTCCCTGCCCAAACTACTTACACCAATCCTGACATATTTTTTGCTTTATAGACTGATTATAAAATATGTGCACTAATAGAGACCACACAGCCTCAAAGACAATGTAATTCAATCAAGTTAGGGAAATGAATTGTCCAATGCTACAGTGTAAGGTCATTACCACTACAATTAATCAGAAATATAGGAAGGAATTTATTCTCTTCCTCTTTTAGGTCAGTCTTTGTTTGTGCCTTTAGTCTCCTCTTCAAGTTTCTTTGCTGTTTCTTTCTCCTTCCCCAAAAATCACGTTCCTTTGACCTCTGACCACTTTCATTCTCCCCACCAGTTTCACTCCAGCTGGTCAACATCTTTCAGTATCTGAGTACACGCTGCATGCTGCATAATGCCTTACAACTGCAGGGCAGAGCTAAAAGGATTACATAGCTCATTCTGAAGATATATTCATATATATATATATACATATATATATATGTATGTATGTATANAAACCAGGGAAGTATATATTCATATATATATATATATATATATATATATATATGTATGTATGTATATGTATAATCACAGCTTAGTATGTCCAAGGCTGGGAATGGCAAGATGTTAACTCCTCTGTGAGTTATGATCCCCAAATTTTCTCTTTGCACAGCACTACTACTTAATTAGCAGCATTTGCACTGTTTTAAGCATCTAATTTAGATATTTGATCTGGGAAAATTCAGTTCCTGATTTTAGCTTTCTGCATGGTCTCCAACACACATCTAAAGTAGCCTGAATTAAATAATAAAAATGATTTTTTGGCATTTTCTGTATATTGTATAAATTTATCTTGTTCTCTTTTTCAGTGAAATATTATCATAGGTCTGATGTATTTGAGTATTACACACTAAGATTTCTGAAGATATTAATTTCACAGTGAATCTACTTTGGCAGAAATGCAAGTTATGCAACAATAGCTGTAAGATTCCTTCATATACCCAAGGACCATAGCAACAAAAATAAGCAATTAACTGGGTGATGAAAATAAAAGGAAGGGCCTCACAAGGAGAAGACTTCTGTATAAAAGGCAAAGATGATTTTTTTACTCTACGTTCTTTGCAAATCAGGAGACACAGAATGAAACAATAAGGGCATTAAATCTTTGGCTTGATATGTAGCTTACACTTTGCAGTACTATATTTTATGACTAGACATGCCAAGAAACCCTCAAACTGCTATTACAAACTGCAGTTCTTGTTATTAACTGTATGTTGCTCAGCTGAATTTGAAAAAATTAAACAACTGTGACAGTAGCATCTATAACTTAACTACCAAAAACTCACAAGTTCCACTACATTGACAAAAATCCCACGCCACATACTTTTCCAAAGCGGCCATCCAAAATTGGATCAGGGCAAAAACTCTGACCTTGCATATTGAATTTCATTACCTGTCAGTTGGCAAGAGAGAATATCTGAAAAAGGATCTGAAACAAGTTACATATACAATGTTAGTGAAAATGAGATGGGAAAATAGGGCAATATTTACATTAGATTTATGCATTTTTACTACAACTAGGCTAGAAATTGATATGGAACTTATGAAAAGAACAATAAAAAGATGAGCCTTAAAAAAATCTGTTGCCATCATAATTTATTAAAGATGAAAGAAAAAATATTGAATCTAAACTGTATTCTGCAAATACTAGATTATATCCAAACCTTGATTTTTATACTTCCTCGATGTTCATGTCAGAAATGTCCCAAAATACATGATTTAATCAGCATTGGTAAGAATTACCTTAGATATTCATATACCAAGACTGGAGTCAGTCTGAAGGAATATGAGTGAACAGTCATTGATGAAGAAGCGAGTGTATTTATGCTACTCACAGTTACTTACATCTATGATCTTAACAAATAACTGTTGAACATGGATCTCCATTTCTAAAATGTTTTAAGACAACATTCCTAAATTAAAAGAAAAAACAATAAAGAAGATAAAAAGATCATGCTGAAGTAGCCCTCCTACTAGCTAAATAAAATTAAATAGAAACTTTTTTTAAAATCTAAGGTACTTTCAAGGAGTCTTGCCCTCTCTTGAAACATTTATTATGTCTAGCTCCTCCCTGGTCACCTACTGTCATGAAACTTGCAGGAATAATAATGTCTTTGGTTTTCCCATGGCAACTGTGAATAGCATTAGCTAGCGGGTTTTAAAATTTGAAAGAAAATAACAGACATGCATGTGTACACACAGACATGGATATGTGTATATAAGTATATCCATACATAAAAAATACATAAAAATGTACACAGAAATACAGAAGTTTGTTTGTTTTGGTTTTTTTTTGAAAACCAAATTTGGAAAGAGAAACCTGCTCAGTGTACAGTACTGCATATAGGAAGTGGTTTGGAGTGCAGGGGTACTAGGTTTTAGGGAGTGTATTTTCCAGAGTATATTACCCTCTCTTCCCAAGAAGTAATCACCTAATTATTTCAGTATTTATTTTTGTAAATTCCACAGTATATCAAGAACCTTTTCTGTCTGCCGTTCCTCTAACAGCATCACTTGCAAATTACATAAGCTCCAAGCACAGACTACAATCATATCTGAGGCCATTTTCATCTTCTAAAGCAGGCTCAAAAATTAAATTCAGCATTCTCTTACTTTAATATTCTGTTACTTAAACTAATTAATTAATTTGCTTTGAAGATTCCACAAAGCTCACTTGCAATTGAGGAATGTAATAAATACCTCTGTAATTCTTAAATGATATCCTTTCTGAAGCTGCAGTTATTTCATGGTAACACCCTTCCAGATTCCTTGTAACAGTTTTGTTTAAAATATTAGCTGGTGCTTACTAACTGCATCCGTAAAATATATTGCCTTTGAGAAATGCAAGCAAAAACACCATAACTTCTAACATATTATTATTTCTACTCTGGACAGTACTTGTATTTTAATATATTGTAGATATAATAACAAAATTTGGTTTGCATTTGTTGTAAATATTGTCTTATTATTATTTACATCTACTTTTGACAGAAATATGATTATTTTCTTTTGTTCTGAAGGGACTATCTGATGCTATCAATGTTTACTTTAACAAAATATTCCATAAATCATTCATAATAAAGCCAAGGAAATTAAAGACCTTCGAAATATAAAATGCAAGTTTAGCAAGAGTGTGTATTGAAAGCTAAGATATCACTCAAGTACATCTTCAGACCAACTTGTAGGAAATATGAAAAGGAAATGGAAACTTTTCTGGTATAGGCAGTCTGTGAATCAGTATTATACCAGTCACTCCAGAGTTTTAACGCATTTTCCCCCCCATCTGCTCTATCTAATTCTATTTCACTAAATCAACCTCTAAAGGAAAAATGTCAAATTAAAATCTAGTGAGGAAAAGAAATTCTTTTGTGTGCTGTTTACATAGTGATTTATTCACCTGGATATTGTAGGATGTTATGACTTAAAATAATAATGTTGAATGTGAGCAACAAAGAACTTCCAGCAGTCACCATGGAAATTCATAATCATAAAGTCACCTTAGAGTAGGATAATAAAAATATAGTTAAACAGACTTTGTTCTTTAGTGATACAAGATAAATCACACAAAGAAAAATGGAAATAACGATTGCAAGACTATAACACAGTCATAATTTATAGACTACGCAGAGGAATTAGCAGTGAAACAGTTAAAATGTCATAGTGCTAGCATTAGGGTACACCTGCATGTATTTTTGAAATGTCATGTACAAACTTGAGACAGATACATAGGAGTTCATTGTTCAGTGTAAGTAACTGACAGTATAATGATTCTAGGCCTGTATAATTAAAGTCATATTTCTCTGCTTCTTTATATCCCTGAAGCTCTTTGCCCCAGATTCAGACAGATGGATATTTTGGTTTGATCGTGTAATGCACTGTCAAATATTCTTAGGTCGGGATTTATGGATAAGAGGCTAAGTAGCTAAAAGTCAGAAGGAGAAGGCTTAAAACATTAGTTTCTTTAGAAGACCTCAATAGCCTTTAAAATAACATACAAACTATTTAGTGTCATTTTTTTATCAGGAGCATGTTAATTAGTTTCCTCTGAGCATATAAATAAAAGCCGTACACAAACACCTCACGGGTTTACTTTGTGTGCCGGGATTTCAATTATTCCTGATTGCTATCTAGAAGCCCTCCAAATACAAATTTACTCTTTCAAAAATGTACTTTGCTCCTCTTTATGTTTTGCTTCAGAAATGCAGAAAGAAGGAAATAAAAATACATAACAAAGATTATAAAACCATTATAAAAATAATATGCTAGATATAAATGCTTCTTAGAGATAAGACTTCTCTTCCAGTAAGTTTTAGGTTTGAAGGAGTTACAATTGGTTAAATATTTGACACATCCCATTTTAAATTCTTACAAGCAAGGTTTTGGATATCATAGGATTCATCTTGAGCTAAAGATTGTGATACTAACACATATTTCTAACATATATTTCAGTGTACAATAAAATAAGAGAAAAGAGGACAGCTTGTTCATCTAGTTCCAACCATCCTGCCATGGGCAGGGACAGCTTCCACTAATCCAGGTTGGTCAAAGCCCCATCCAGCCTGGTCTTGAACACTTCCAGGGATGAGATACCCTCTGGTTCCTGTTCCAGTGCCTCACCACACTCACAGTGAAGAATTTCTACCTAAAATCTAGTCTAAACATACCCTCTTCCAGTTTGAATCCACTCCCCTTTTTCTTATCACTACATGCCCACATCAAAAGTCCCTCTTCAGTTCTCTTGTAGGCCCTTTTAAGGTACTGGAAGGCTGCTCTAAGGTATCCTTGGAGCCTTCCGTTCTCCAGGTAGAACAGCACCAACTCAGCCTGTCTTTATGGGAGAGGTGCTCCAGCCCTCTGTCCATCTTTGTGGCATCCTCCGGATTTACTCCAACAGGTCCACATCCTTAGAAACATAGAATAGAATTGATTGGGTT
>VWZG01008504.1:0-10183 GCA_013396735.1 Grallaria varia
AAATCCAAACTGTAACACTGAATAGTCATAGCAATTTATTTTTCACAGTAAATAAATAAAATAAAGAATTCCAAGATGAAAGCATCTCTGGAGAGAGTGTGTTGGGACCATGAGTAAAATAATCCAGAGTTCTAACTTCTTGAGTGACCTCAAGTCACTTAAAAAGCTTTCTCCTGCTTGAAGCAGGGGTACTAATCTTAAGATTTTGGCTCTGCTGGGGAAGACTGAGCAGTTTCTCTGTCCCCCTCCTGTCTTTGACAACAATTTTGGTAATTTTGTTGCTGAGTGAGGAGCTGTGGTTTGTAAAACGTTCCAGAGTGCCTTTTTCCTAAGATACAGTGCTCACCCCAGTTAACTCATTATATTAAGCAAGAATTTAGTTTGTCTTCTCCAAAATTCCTTGTTGATTGAAGTGTATGTTTGACCAACAAGCTTTCAGACTGCAACTGACTTAGCCCTTTTCCTGCTTATTCTACGATTATTAGTAGTAATTTGCTAATAATTAGACTAGCAAGGGAAGAACAGTGATTTTAACCTGGAGTGGGGGAGGACTAAATGCACAAACTTCACAAGTCATAATTTAATACAGATTAAAAAGGAGCAACTCTTATGATAGAATGGTTTGGATCAGAAGGGACCTTAAAGATTATCCAGTTCCAATCCCCTGCTAGGGCCAGGGACACCCTTCACTAGACCAGGCTGTCCAGAGTCCCATTCAACATAGCCTTGGACACCTCCAGGAATGGGGAACCTGTGTCTTCTCTTAGCAACCTCTTCCAATCCTTTGCCTCAACACACTCCCAGTAAAGATCTTTTTTCCTACTGTCTAATCTACACCTACTCTCTTTCAATCTGAAGCCATTCCCCCTTGTCCTGCTTCTGTAAAAAGTCCCTCTCCATCTTTCTTGTGGTCTTGCTTCAGGTGCTTACAGGGGCAATTAGGACACCCTGAAGCCTTCTCTTCTTTAGGTTGAAAATCCCAATTCTCTCAGCCTCTGTCTTTCCTTACAGGAAACATGCATGCAACAGGTTTTTCACCCAGAGGGTGGTTGAACACTGAACTGGATCCCCAGGGCAATTGCCACAGCACCAAGGCTGACAGAGTTCAAGAAGTGTTTAGACAACACTCTCAGGCACATGGTGTGATTCTTCAGGTGTCTTGTGCATGGTCAGGAGTTGGACTCCATGATCCTGATGAGTCCCTTCCAATTCAGCATATTCTATGGTTCTGTGATTGAGATAACCATAAAGTATCTTTAATTCTAATTGATGGAAAGTTAGATCTGAAGATCTCTGGTTCTCCCCATCATTTGCAAGTGAGTTTTTGCATTTATCTCAGTGGACTCTACAAATGCTTGTAGCTAGGATTATACTAGAAATGGTGGTTTCCATTACATAAAGCACACAGTAACTCAGAAATGCAGGATTTAAAATAATAATTAACTCTGAAAGTTTCTACACAGATGTTGTGCAGTCTACGTTCTTTTTAAATGAAATAAAAGTAAGTGTGAAATAGTGTAGATTTTTATCAGTAGTTAGGAGACAACTGTTCCTCTCATCATCTGATGTGAATGCTGATCAACCAATTCAAAAAAATCAAAGGTATTCATTTTTTCATAAAATATATATTCTTTCATTTGTAAAGAGAGAGAAAAAATCAATTTTAGTTTGAAAGGCACATTAAAAATGTAAGCTCAAGAGTATGGGATATGAGATTGCAACTTCTAACACTTTTTTCTCGTCTATCAGAAGAAATCAAATGAAACTGGTTTGCCCCTAAGGTTTTAAACATCATTGCAATTCAACTTAATAATGAAGTTAAAATTAGCAGAAAGAAGACTAAATAAATAAATAAATAGCAACAACAACCAATCACTAATCCTCAGCCAAAAACCTTTCCTCCCGCTACCGCATGACTTTATTCAAGGAAAATGGATAAAAGTATGTCTGCTGCTTATATTTATGAATGGTGAGATATCGAGAGCATAGGTGTCACTGGATTCAGGAAGTACAAGACTGCATACACATTCTGTAGATACATTTTAAAAAGCAATAAATGTGTGCTTTCTAAACAAGACACAAAGAATACAAAATATAAGAACTAAGATATGAAGGTATGCTGTAATATGTTGATAATACCCACATGAAAATATCTGGTTCCAATGAAGCCTTTTTATTTATTTATCTGCGGAGGAATGAAAGTATAAAGCAGAGGTCAGTAAGGGCATCTAATCTATTCAGGCCCCTCTAAATGCTTTAATGAGTTACTTGCATTCACTAACCTTGATCATAAACCATGCTGAGAGCTTTCCATTCCTGCAGTGTGTGAAAAGCACCATACAGTATTAAGCCTGCTGTCTCCCATTCCCTTGGAATATGCACTAAGCTTATTAGGAATGTTTTAGATCACAAATACAGTCAGTCAGGAGGAATACACAAACACACAAATTCACAAATACAGTCAGTCATAGAGGAGAAAAAGGTTGCCACATCCCAGCTATGACAATGATGCTGACAATAATGCATGGTGCTAAAAAGCAGAACAAAGAGAGAGCGCTGGTGGTTTCTACAGCAGTCAGGAAAGATCCTCATCTTACTGTCATTTTACCTTTACTGACTTCAAGCACTAAATCATTGTGTAACTGTTCTAAACATGTTGCACACTTTAAACAGACCTGTGGAAAAAAGCCCCACATTTATATTCCTGCTTGATGAAGACCGTAAACAGAAAGGAGTCTGATCATAGGAGGTATTTCCTCTTGCCCTTTAGCCCTTGATGCCTAGAAGAATTTTTTTCAGCTGCAACAAAAACTGCATGGATGACAGGAGTAGAAGTTTTGCCAGAGGGTAAAGTTTCTCCACAGATTCTTGCCGCCTAAGCATTGCAGAGCTGCAAAGTGATTGAGTCAGCCACAGCTAAATATGAAATTACAAACTCCAGAGAGGGACACATTATAGCTGAGATAACACCAGGGGCAGTCACTGGAACTGCAGTACTCTTCCTACACCTCCTCCTGATTTTGTAGCAATATATACAGAAACAACACAAAACCCTTGAGTTTAACCCTGCTGGCAGAATGTAGAGATGCAGAAAGCTTTGCAGTCAATGCAAGTGTTTGTTTTGCTACCACCTCCTCACAGTCTGATTGATCCTGCAAATCAGTCTGTGCCAATAAAAACTGTGATCAGACTTCCCCACTCATTTGCCTGCTTCACACCATTCTGCAACACATGACTACTCTTTTTCAAGTCTCGTTGTGACAATAGTTCATTTGACTATGCAGGATAGATACCACCTGTGTGAAATTCCTTGCTTCAGAATGATACTTTGGATGATACAAGATAACCTGTGGCAAAAAAGAAACCTGAGAAGTTTATGAAAGAACAATCTGCCACAGTCTATTTACACCATGACCTCACGTTGGGAAGCTGAATTACTGAAGACCAGAATAGTACTCTGGGGAAGCATTCCTACAGCTGTTCCTTATTCTCTTCCCCATTCATAAGTGACTTGGTACTCTCTGAAGCAGGATACGGGGCTGGATGGGCCCTTGGATTGATTGGGGCCAGTTGCTTTTCTTTTCATCTGTGATCTTTTGAATTGTTGCTTATTGTCACTGATTAAAATAGAATTAAGGTAAGTAAAAACTTCGGCTGCAAACTGTGCCCAGAGCTAATTGCTGTTCCATTTCTCTCCCACGATTAGTAGTTTATGCTTAATACTGACATGACTTTTGCTGAGGTATTAAGTGTTTCACAACTCTAAGGTTTGCTTTTTGCAGCTACAAGGAATCCCAGTCTGATTCTCATATCTAGGTGCCATTATAGTAGAAACAAAAAATACAACTGTAAAATGCTTTTTGGTTGTTGTTCTTCAGATAGGTGAAAGTCTAATTCTTCTAAATCCCCCTTGAAATTGAAAATAAAACTTCAAGAAACACAGATCACAGGTTTAGCCAGTTTCCCTCTTGAGAGAGTGGGCTGGCTGTAATGGCCCTCTTTGAAACATCTTCTGTCCTTTTAGATTTTCTACTTGTTCACTGTACTTCTAACACCTTTATGGTTTGTTTCACAAAGTGAATGCTTGGAACAGATCTGTAAATCAATGAAATGTCTAGGAGTATAAAGAACTTGCATTTCAAAAAACCCTGATCTGCCGGGGTTTTTTTTAAATTAAAATACAACTTTTTCTGTCCTTTTTTAACTTTACAGAAGTAAACTGCAAATGTTATTCTCTAATTAGCCCTTTCAAATTCTTTTTTTTTTTCCAATCCACATTGCCTACAGCAAAATACTACCTTGAAGATCTGAAGAAGCATAGCAGAAACTGAAGAGTAGGTCTCAGTGGACCAAGAGGTTGGGCTTTGTTAGAACTAGCATAATGAATGGGTATGTCCCTACAGACTAGTACTCACTTGCAGTAAACATGCAAAGTATTGGTGAGGTCTTTGCAACTGTTTTGCAAGAGTAGGATCTCTCAGAAAATGGAGAAAACAAAGGCACGCCTTGAACACTGTGTCAGTAGTGCTCATGCTAACAATAAAATAAAAAAAAAAAAACTTCTTCCTATTCTGTCATAACTTCCTACTAACTTCATACTTCTATTTTAAGTAGTCTGAAAGTGGGTGCACCTCATGTCTGTAGAGAATCATAATTTCAAACAGAAGAAGCACTTAATAATTTCATTCATATTTTTCCTGACAGTTATACATGACAAAGTGACAGCAATGTGTAGACCTCTTTCATCATAACTAGTTTATTGTAGTATATTGCAGCTCACTATCTAAAATGTTGGAATGGAGCTTCTAAAATTATTATCAGAACAATTAAGGATATAAATATAATTGATGAGGAGTGATGTTGTTCTGGATATTTCAGAGACCCATAGTGATCTTTTAGAATCACAAAATCAATTAGGCTGGAGAAAACCTCTGAGGCCATCAAGTCCCATCTATGACAGAATACCAGTGTGTCAAATATATCGTGGCATGTCCTTAAACACCTTCAGGGATGATGATTCCACCATACCCCTGAGCAGTCCATTCCAATGTCTAATCACCCTTTCCTGGAAGAAATTCCTACCAATATCTTACCCAACCCTTCCCTGGCCAAGTTTAAGACTCTGTCCTCTTGTCCTGTCACTGGTTATCTGGGACAAGAGACTAACACCCGTGTGGCTACAACCTCCTGGTAGTTGTAGAGAGTGATAATATCTCCCCGGAGCCTCTTTTTTTTTCCAGGCTGAACAACCAGAGCTCTCTCAGCTGCTTCACACAGAACTTGTGCTTCAGAACTTTCACTACCTTCATTGCCCTTCTCTGGACTCACTCCAGGACCACAATATCCTGCCTGAATTGAGAGGCCCAAACTGGACACAGGATTCAAGGCCTCACCAGTGCCAGGTGCAGGGGAAGAATCTCTTCCCTTGTTCTGCTGGCCGCACTATTTCTCATACAGGCCAGGATGCACTTGGCCTTCTTGAGCACTGCTGACTCATGTTCAGCCACTGTCAAACAACACCCCCAGGTTCTTTTCTACTGGGCTGCTGTCCAACCCCTCTGTCCCCAGCTTGTAGTGCTCCTGGACTTTTGTGGCCAAAGTGCAGGGCCCAGCAGTTGGTCTTGTTGAACCTCACCCAGTTGGCCTCAGCCTATCTGTCCAGCCTGTCCAGATTCCTCTACAGAGCCCTCCTACCTTCCAGCACATCGGCACTCCCACCCAACTTGGTGTTGTCCGCAAGCTTATCAAGGCTAGACTCGATCACCCCATCCAGATCATCAATACAGATATTGGACAGGACTTGTTCCAACACTGATCCATGAGGGTCACCACTGGTGACTGGATACCAACTGGATGCCGCTCTATTCATCACCACTCTGGGCCCTCATCGTCTAGGCAGGTCACTTCATCATAAAAGAGATTCAGGTCTGTCAAGCAGGATGTCTTTCCCAAACCTGTGGTGGCTGGGCCTGATCCCCTGGTTGTCCTGTGTGTGCCATGTGATTGCACTCAAGACGATCTGTTCCATAACCTTGCCAGGCACCGAGATCAGCATGTCATTCTGTAATTCCCCAGATCCTCCTTCCAGCCCTTCTTGTGGGCCAACCTCCATTCATCTGGGACCTCTGGGGTGAGTCAGGACTGATGATAAATGATGGAGAGGAGAGAGCTTGGCAAGTTCCTCCACCAGCTCCATCAGCACCCTCAGATGAATCCCATCTGATCCCACAGACTTGTGAGCACCTAGGTGGCACAGCCTGTCACTAACTACCTCCTCCTGGATTACAGGGGGTCCATTCTGCTCCCTGTCCCTGTCTGTCAGCTTAGGGGGCCAGCTGACCTGAGAATAACAGGTCTTGCTTGAAGACTGAACAAAGAAGGTGTTAAGTACCTCAGTTTTTTCTCATAATTACACACTATGTTCCCACCCCACATCTGATAAAAGATGGAGGTTTAGTTGGCCCTCCTTCATCCACCTCTTCATCCTGATTGAGTGGTCTATAATAGTCAACCACCAGGATATCTGCCTTGTTAGCCTTCCCCTTGATTCTTACCCATATGCACCTAACATTAGCGTCACTATCTTTGAAGTCTATACAGTCAAAACACTCCCTTAATGTACAGAGACACCACCCACCAGCTCTCCTTCCTCATCTGTCCCTTCTGAGGAATTTATAACATCCATTGCAGCACTTCAGTCATGCCAGTCATTCAGTGTGTTTCCATGATGGCAGCTACATCATAGGTTTCCTGCTGCGCAGCGACTTCCAGCTCCTCCTGTTTGTTACNATAGTCAACCACCAGGATATCTGCCTTGTTAGCCTTCCCCTTGATTCTTACCCATATGCACCTAACATTAGCGTCACTATCTTTGAAGTCTATACAGTCAAAACACTCCCTTAATGTACAGAGACACCACCCACCAGCTCTCCTTCCTCATCTGTCCCTTCTGAGGAATTTATAACATCCATTGCAGCACTTCAGTCATGCCAGTCATTCAGTGTGTTTCCATGATGGCAGCTACATCATAGGTTTCCTGCTGCGCAGCGACTTCCAGCTCCTCCTGTTTGTTACCCATAGTCTGTGCACTGATGTAGGTGCACTTCAGCTGGGCTGCTGATTTGGCCCCCAAATCAGGCATGCCAACCTAGGTTAATCTCTGCTGAGCCTGATCTCATCCCCTTTCCTTCTTCAAATCTAGTTTAAAACCCTCTCAATCATCCCTGCCAACTCATGGACAATAATCCCTTTCCCCATTAGAGACAGGTGAATTACATCTGTGTCCGCCAGACCTGGTGCTATATAAACTGCCCCATGATAAAAAAACCCACCCAGAATTCCACCAACAGTATCAGTTTTTAAGCCACTTTTTGATCACACAGCTTTTCCTGTTCCTTTCGACATTCGTCCCTGCTACAGAAGCAATCAAGGAGAACACCACCTGTGCTCTTGTCCCTTCAACTACATGGCCAAGTGCACGGAAGTCCTTTTTGACTACCCTGGTACGTCTCTCATCAGCTTTGTCACTGCTGACCTGCACAACCAGCAGTAGGTAATAATTAGTGAGTTGAACTAGTCCAAGGAATCTCCTGGTAATATTCCCCATCCAGGCCTCTACCTGGGAGACAACAGACTTCTTTGTCAGGTGGGTCTGGTTGGCATAGAGGGTCTTCAGTTCCCCTCAGAAGAGAGTCTCCAACTACAACCACCCTTTCAACTGTGCGTAAACCATTGCTGGGTCTATTCTAGTTAGGTCCAAAGGCAGAAGGGACACGGTGTTCCTGTAATGATCTGTTCTTCCATGCGGTAGTTTAAATTTTAGGCTTTGGCTAGGTTTGTTGTTTTTTAGGCCTTCCTGGGAAATGAGTCAGGTGACATAGATTAACCAATAAGAGGCACTCCCTACTATCTCACATCACATGGGATGTAAGAGTGAGGGAGTAAGTTCTGGGACGCACTCTCTTTGGACACTTCCTTCAGTCAGCCTCTTCAGTGCAGTCTCTCCTCTGGCCAGGGCAGTCTCTCATCGGGTTCCATTCTGGTGGTGTGGGGGAAGGATCGCAGCTCCGGGCTGGGCACTTCTGTATTTGGGTAATATAGTGCCTTATCTGTTTCCCTTGGGTGTATATATAGTACCTATATAGTACCATTTGAGTTACCTCTCTTTCCCTGTATTTGCCCGGTATTTGTGTTGTGTGCATATAGTGCCCATTTCCTCCTCTGTAAATAAATATATATATATATCTGTTCCCCTTACAGTCTGAAGCTTTCTAAGTTTTCTCTCCTTTCCCTCTGCTTTTTCGCCATTTTTCTCCCCTTTGGGAGAGGGGTTGCGGGGGAAAACTGTGCTGGTGCTGGGAAGTTCTGCATGGTGTTGCCTTGTTTTGGTTTTGCCCAGGGTCAAACTTCTGCATTCTAGTACTAACAGATCTTATGCTCATGTGGCTAAGTCATTGACATTGTCAAATCATCCAGGAGAGATGCATCCAGCATTATTCATCTTCAACCTGTACAGTTCAATAAACAGAATAGAATGAAATCAAGTCATCAGCCTACCAATATTTTCACTTCAGTGGGTTCTGGGTTTCCTCCAGGCTACTAGAAGCAAGAAATATGCTGATTCAGGAAGGAAGCCATTCTCATATCATTACTGAAGCCTGGATTCTGGATGAACCAATGTTATCTTACAATGTATGGTTGCTGTTGCACTTCTAAGCTTAGGCGAGCAGAGTATTCTGGGTGACCAGTAGCTGGCTCAGCATGACAACAACTCTGACTTAATCAGATAATAGCTATCATTACATACATACATATATATATACACACACAATAAAAATAACATCTAAAAGTTTAGCTTTGATTGTTTACTGTGTTGCCTGGATGTATCAGTGTTTGCTTCACCTCCCTAATAAAAAAATAGGTAATGCATAAAAATAACTAAGGACCACCTTAACAAAACTGAGATGACAATTCAGTGAAAAATTGACTTTTCTTATTAATAAACCAAAAGAAATACAAATACTACTTGGTAAAAAACCATGATCTCAGACATAATAATTTAAAAGATTGCATACTGTGCAGTTCACTGTCTTCCAAGTGCAACAGTAGCAGCAACCACTGAGGTATCATTGATTTGAATTTTTCTGTTTCTTGGAAAGGGCTTTTGCACCTTAAAGTTTGGACTTTCTTCTGGACATATTGCTTTTTTGAATGAAAGATTTTCGCCTGTAAGTCTCAACTGCTTTATAAGTCTTTATGATATTCACTAACATAACATTGGTCTTGTGGATTTTAATTTACATTTTCAGTGCAAAATGTCAGGCTGATCATTACGCAGTAAGTAAGACAAAGGAAGGCAAAGAAAGATTGCAAAAAGGGGTCCCCATCTGTATGTTATCTGAAATCTTAAAGATAACATATATAGGTGTGTACGTTTTCATATATAGATATAAAAATATATGGGAATTAACTCATGAAATCCTGGTTCATGTGGCTGTGAATGGGAAAACAGAAGTCTCAATGCTTAGTGGGATCAATTAATTGAATCTAGTGGAGTATGAAAGATTTTAATGCTGAGACTTTCCACTGCTCACTGATATACTTCTGATATTATAAACTGCCAGAAACTATGAAAAAGCTTTATTGCACAATGTAGTGATTGGTCATACATAGAGAGAGAATTGTCTTTTTTTGTGTTATGCAGAGAGTAAAACTGACATTAAAATCAACATATCTCTATTCAGTTGTTTAATCCCTTGACTTACATTTAGAAACTATAATATCAGTACAAGAAACGAATAATAATGGTGTTTAGTTTGCTACACATGAATGATTTCTGCTTGTGTAGAAAAGCCTGATGTGATTTTGATTTTTCATTCATCAGTAGGAATTTTAGCGCTTTTCATTCCATGACTGGTTTTGATCTCAGGAGAAACACAGAAACAAATTATCTACCTTTAAATTTTGATATATTTTCAATATTACTTATGATTAAGTTGCATTGAATAAAAATTTAGGGGTTTCTTCCCTGAATAAACTAAGGTATGTGATCAGTATGTAAGCGAGAGAATTTTTTTAAATTCAAATAAGCACAGGAAAAGGAAGAAAAATTCCAAAATTCCCCAGAATCCCTTCTCAATCTACCCTAGGCATAATTTTTTATAAAAAGAAAAAGTACATAAAT
>VWZG01008506.1:0-17163 GCA_013396735.1 Grallaria varia
CTGGCTCTGGCTCAGGCTCAGGCAGGGTTGGAGCTCCCTCTACCCATCACAGCGCACTGCTGCGCCACCAGCAGCTCCCGCACCGCTCCCGCAGCCCCGGGCACGCGGCACGGGCAGAAGGAGCCCCCCACCCATGAAGGTGTACACAGATTTGGTTTGGAGCTATATCTTCGGAAAGTCCAGTATTTGAGGGGGTAAGAAGGATTTAGCGCTGCACTTCCAGATGGTCCATTTGGAAGTCAGTATTCCATAAGGTGCACGTCCCCCTCGCAGAGCTGTGCGTGGGGGCTCCGGAGGGGACTCAGCCTGTTCAGGCAGTGACGAGTCCCCTCCTCTCGCCAGTGACCCCAAATGTCATCTCAGTGCTGCGTCATTGCCGTGACGTTCCCATCCCCAGGCACCTGCTCAGGGAAGGAGCTTCCTCAGCCACAAATTTTTGTATAATTCAAACTCATTCTGACTCTTGAGCTGCTTGGAATGGTGGCAGCCCAAATTCCATGGCACCGCTGGTCGCTTGGCTGAGGGAACATCACAACACCTTGACTGCAGTCCTGCTTGAGATCTACACCCAGCTACATTTTTCAGGGCGTTATTTCTTCTCCTCACCTTACACAATATTTCGCTTGAGTTACTTAACGTCTTCTTTGGGAGATGAGTCTCTTAATTTATCACAGTTGAATTGGTTTGTTGGGTTTTTTTCCCCCCTCCATCTAGTGGTGCATAAAAATCCATCCCGTTCCAGCCCCGAGTGTCCACACCCGCTGCTCTGGGCTGGCTCAGTGTCTTCCCACAATCAGTCACAGAGAGAAAACAAGGCACGTGCAGGAAAGAACAGCAGCACTGAAGTCCCACCCGCCTGTTTTAGGCAAAACCACGTAGGAGCTGAATGTGTTTGCAAAGGAGAACTCCACATTGCATAGGGAAACCAAAACAGCCTCATCTGAAATGCTCCAAGTGCCTACAGGTGCCAAAGGAGAAAGTCCCCAGCTGAATCCCCCCAAAGCAGCAGCTTTTCTGCAGCCCTGCGAAAGGGAAGAAGAAAACAGGTCTGTAAGAATAAGGAAAATGCCATTTCTACCTCACCTTCCGTACCAAAATGCACAACAAGAGTCTTCGCTCCTCACAAAACGGGTGCAGATTCCTTGAGGAATCAGCAGGAGAAGGAATCTCCCTCCTGGTACCTTGCTGTGTTTTATAACAACACGCAGCATTTAGGTCATCACTCCCAACTCTGGTTAGCTGAGAGAGCCCCTGTCAGGCTCGGCCGCCAAACCCTGAGATCCACAGCATGTTTTATTTAGCCAGCCATGATTTATTCAAACAGGAAAATGTTTACTTGTGCATTTCTGACTTCCAGGGCCTCAGAGAAGGTCAGCTTCTCTCTGTGCTCCACCCAGAGTAAATGCCACAATTTAATGGCACTGTGGCTACAAACTCCGAGCGTTCCAAATGCCAGGAACTCCTAATGACACTATTTACCCTTAATTGGAAAACTGCTGGATAGGAAACACCCCCTGGCAGTGCCCTGTAACAGCCGACAGCAGTGGTCAGGCTTCGACTTCATTTCTCCTGAGACACATCATTAACATCCAGCCACATCCAGGACAAGCAGCTGCTCCTCCGGGAGGGAAAAGGGCCAGAACCCGGGGCCGGGAGTTTCATCAGCACCCTTAAACAGCAGTCGTGCTGCTTTGTTTCCCTTTACACACAAAGATAATACACAGTTATTGAAAGATTGGACAAATCTTCCCCTCTGGAAGGGAATAATTACAGTGCTCCAGAGTTCAGTACACTGAGGAGAGAGAGTTAATCACTGTTTACATCTGGGAGGGAGATAAGCAAGTCACAATATCAGAAATTCCTACTATTTCTATCTTCAACTCAGAGAAAGTCCTAATTACAGAGTAAAAGACCCAAGTTGTGAGAAACATTCAACCATTTCAATGTTTACCCTGCTTAGTAAACATCAGCTGACTTCCAGGGATATAATAAACTACACCATTTTTTGCACACATTATTTTAAAGTTTTACAGTGGGAATGAACATTCTATATATATGTTGTAATAAAAAGTGATTACGAAACATGTGAAACTAAGGAATAGTCAATACCAAAGAATAGCAGCAGCCATATAGTGTCTGTAGTGAGCATAAAGGATGTAGAGAAACACAAAAAATCAGGAAGGCAGATGATCCTTCTGCAAGGAAATCCTTCCCAGGCCTGGGCCACTGCACAGTCACAGCCGAGGCAAGCACAAGAAAACATTTCACAGCAAGGATAGAGACAGAAGATCAAATCTAACACAAAAGCAAATAACCTGCATTCTGTTTTAATATGGATTCCTTTGGGGGGAAAAAAAGCACATTATACAGGATGAGAGCGAGCCTCAAGCTGCCTTCACAGTTCTTCCCTCCTTGATCCTGATGATTCTCCTTTTATCCCATCCTCAAAGCCACATACAGCTACAAATAAATACCTGCTTTTCACCCTACATCAAGCCCCCTCTGCCTTTACACGAGCTCCAGACAGTGTGGAGCAGTATTTTGACTCACAACAGCAACAAGGACTTCATAAACCTTTCCCCCCTCCCCTTCCCAGCCCTTCTTTGCTGCAATCTTCAGGGCAGAAAATGACACTGCACAGAAATTCCCTTCCCTGCTGCATCCACTTGGACTCTTTCAGTTTGGAAGATCCAACCAGCAGAAATCCATCCTCTGGTTATTCTGGAGCCACGGGATGTGTCTGGAAAGATGGAATCAGCCTTTTGAGCAGTGGGGACTTGGCCACCCGTGGCCACCCTCTCCTTCCTCCAGCCACACTCCCTGGCTGCTCCACTCCGAGCCCATCCCTTCAATGACAACCTTGTGAAGAGCATCATCATTGACTGGGCGACAGCAGTTCCTGAGCAATGACCTCGGACTTTGCCCATGCCTGGTACAAGATTTGCACCCACACAGGCACAGGGAATGAGGAGACAAAGCCCTGGGTGAGATCAGGCACGGGCAGAGGATCTGCTGCGACAGAGATGGGCCGGTTCCTCAGAACGACCACAAAGCAAGGAGAGAAGGGTTAATCTCTGTACAGGAATGTCCATTAAATGGCACGTGTTGGTGTCTGTCCAACCTTGAAATAAACCTCTAGGGCTGGTAAAACAGCCCAACACAGACGTCAGAACAGCTGCCCTCCCACCCCACATCCTCAGCACGGGGGGAAGGAAAGGAACCCCGTTGGTCTGCGCCCCTCACTCCACACAGCCACCCATGGGGAGGAACAAAACTCACAGCACACTCCGAGACTCACGGTACTGTTTATTATAGCTCAAAATAAACTGTGCATCTGAGGGGCCTGTTTACAGTTTGCGTGTGTTCTCAGCACTGGGCGGGAGGGAGAGGGGCAGAAAGGCGTGGAGAGGAGACCACCGAGGGCAGGAACGCACGGCTGTGCCCCCTGCACTGCCCACAGTGCCAGGACAGAGCCCCGTGGCATCCCTGCCAGTGCCAGTCCATACACACCAGTAAGAGAGGAGAGGAGAGCTGGGCTAGACAGGTGGAGCACTGCCTGCACACTCTGCAGCTTCGCTGTTATCTTGAGGATGGGCTACTAGACCCCGAAGGTGGACAGCAGAACTGGTGCAGAACATTATCTTCCCTGCCAAGGAGGGGGGGGCAAGAAAGAAGAGAGACAGAGGAACAGAATCACAGGGAACAGCATTAGGAAAATCAAGCTTGAGATTTTGTTTTCTTTTCTTTTCAAATGCACAAATACTGGAACCTTTTTGTAAGTACCCCCCAATGAACCCGTTTCCATTTGAGACAGGACTTCCAGCACGGGGAAGAACAGCCTGGCCAACACTGGGGAGTTAAACTTAAAGCCAAAAGCTGCTTTGAAAGGGCAATTTCTCGTTTACCCATAAGAAAACTTACATTAAGTAGCCATATACATACTCAGCCTACACGGCCATGGCTTCTTTCTTTTTAACACGCTTAAAACTTTCCACAGGTATTTTTGCTGTGACTGAAAATGCAGAACATTCCCCTTCTGCGGGTGATTTACACACAGAAATCTTCATTAAGAAGTGTGCCCTTCACTCCTCCCCCCCCACACCCTCTTTCCAGGCAGAAGGAAGAGCTCTGTCTCCAGGAGGAGTTGCCAGCATCATGAATGGTGCTACAAAGCAGGAGCACTTTGGAATACCTACATCTGTAATGCTATAATGTGCTTTATGGCAGGTGGAGTGGAAGGAGGCTTGGCAGGAGGCTGCAGCGAGGCCACTTCTGTACCACAACAACCACGAGGGGCCGTTTCCTTTAAACTAAAGAACAGGCTAAAGGAGGAGGATGGACAGGAACACAACGAAGGAAGAAAAACAAGAAAATCCAGAAAACAAATAGTAAGTTGCATGCTATTCTGGCAGCCCTCGATTGTGCTCAAACAGCTTGTTGTGCAAGGACACAGTTCCCCCTCTGCACATCCCTGCATCACGTAGGCATCAAGTGGAAAATTACAAGTATTACTATAATTATGCCAGCTTTCCTTTGCCATGGGGTGTGAGCACAGATGCCTTACATAATCAGCTGAACCTCACACTGACTTAGGGTGGGATTTGGGCACCGTTTGGATCTGCTTTGCTCTGTCCATCTGTATTTTGCCTCTCTGTGCTGCTGGGCTGGGCGATGCTGCTCTCACTCCTTTGCTCGGTTTAAAAAAAAATACTGTCAAGCTTTCAAATCTCTGACTGTTCCAATGAGAGGCTCAAGGGCTTAAATGTGCTGAGTTATATAGGCAGGCAATCGCTGTTCAGTCAGCAATTAGATTCCTACTCAACCTTTTTCTTTGGCACAGAATGTCAATAAATAATCACATCAGTAGTACAAAGGATTCTGAAGAGCAGCTTGTGCAGCTACAGATTCACCTGTGATTAATCACTGGGAAGGTCCCAGAGGAGCAGGGATTCTGCTGCGTGCTGTGGGATGTCTCTAGAGATGCTTCTGTGAAGGACACAGGAAGCATTTCCTTTGTGTCTAAGCCTGGGCGAGAGTGCCGTGCTCGTCAGTGGGGGAAAACCAAACCAAGCGTTTCCAAGTACCACATTTATCTGTAAAGAGGGATTTCTCATTTCAGGAATTTAAGCCAAAAGTTCTCCCAGTTTTCCCTGGCTGTGTCTGGTGTGCAAGAATTCCTGCTGCGCTCTTGGGAAGACTTAAGAAAAACCAAACCACTCTAATGGAAGAGAGTACCCTCTGTGAGCTCGGGATCATTGTAGGATAAGCCCCTGTGTTAACCAGCTATGGTGGCAAAACAGCTCCAGGGGCTCAGACAAAAAGAAATAGCACAATCAATCCTTCTATCATGGTCCATGCAGTGGTTTGTTGCATGTAAGCCAACATTACCTGGTGAAACAAAGATTCCATGTTAAAATTTCACACAAGGACAGTATTTTCAGAATGATGGTTTTACCTCCCAGAGGTGCTGATTAAACATTAAGCAGGCAGAGACTGCAAGAAAATGATGGGATTTCTTTGGTACTATAACATCCTTTGCATTATCTTTTTGTTTTCACAGGTATCGCTGGGGAAAAAAAAAAGAAGAAGAAAAGAAAAATCTCTAGCTTCACGATTTTAAAAACGGTCTTTGGACATGATGAGGGCGTCTAATTTGAGATTAGAAGGATGGAAGGTAAAGCAGAGGGAGAAAGGAATGAGCGACAGCCAACACTTCATGCAGATCAGAATGAGGAAATCATAGTTACAAATAAACACGCCAGATGAAAAGATGCTCAGACATCAGTGGTAAGCGAATCTGCCCACAGCCGGAGTTGCATTTTTCAGCCTATTCCCTATCCACGCTCAGAATGCAGACAGCATGGACTGTGTCTCCCCAGGCAGGGGCACTTTCCTCCCGTGTTCCTGCTGGGTGGATTCCTGCTGGGACAGCCACGGCAGCGTCAGGGCTGCAGGGCACCCAACCCCAAAGCCATCACACCAAACCCCACCACCCTCATTCCAGCAGCACAGGGAGCACTCCCAGCGTGGGCTGAGCTGCCCTGGGACTGTGGGGGGACCTGCACCCTCCGCAGGGGGACGGCAGCTCTGGGGCTGGAGGGCCAGGGGGCACTGCAAAGCGCCGGTGCCCGGAGGGGTGGCCGTGTTGGTGGGACAAGGTCCCTCCCCATGCACAGACTGGCTGAAGGGCTCACTGAAGGTTGTTCAAAGAAGTGTCCTGAGCCACAGAATGGTCTGTGTTGGAAGGCACCTCAAAGCCCATCCAGTCCCATGGGCAGGGACACCTCCCACCAGCCCAGGTGGGTCCAAGCCCCGTCCCACCTGGCCTTGGACACTTCAGGGATGGGGCAGCCCCAGCTGCTCGGGGCACCCCACCCTCACAGGGCAGAATTTCTTCCTCGTGTCCAATCTAAACCTGCTGCCTTTCAGTCTAAAGCCACAGGAGATGTGTTTAGGAAATGCTGGGAACAGGCTGTCCTTCAAAGAAGAAGCAGAGGTGTTTAAATTCCCTTCCTCTGGGTGCCATTCTATCTCTGGGCTTGGCTTTGCTCCCACCCCAGCTCTGAGGCCACTGAGATGATGCTGAAGGCTGGATCAAGCATGTACAGGACTACATCCATGGATTTCTGCTTCTGGAAGCCTCTCCAGGGTGTGGCATCATTTCCTTTCCTTTGCCTTTCACTCCAAACCTGTACCCAAAGGATCACAAACAAATCCAGAGCAGCCCATGGAATCTGCAGCCTCAGACTGGAGGATGTTGTTTTTAGGGCTCTGCTTCGGGAGGCAGGAAGGGAAAGGGACTCAGAGAAGCCAAGTTACAGACACTGCTGGTACAGCTTTTAATTTCCAAACGAAAATAACCCAAAAAGAGCAAGCAGAGGAGGCATATGGGCAAGCTGGAACCCAGACAAATAGCAAGCTGGAAGTGTGCTCAGGCTTCCCAGGACTTTTCTCGTAACAGGAGAATGCATCTTGCATGATTTGTATGATTTCTGGCGATTTTGAACGTTGTAAAATGAGCGAGTGAGGGATTACTGCGATAGCTGCAGTTATTAAAAATGCATTATTTTCCTATTAACAATTCAAAACAGATGCCAAAGATCGTCTCAACTAGAAATAAAACTGCTGGAGTGACTAAAACATCCAGCAATTAGCTAACAGCAAATCAGAGATGCTCCACATTTCACTGTAGTGCATTCATTAATTGCTTCTTTCAGAGCAAATTTAATTTTTAATTCTGGGCTACAAAATTAATCCCTCTGTGTATTTTCTAAATAAAGCCTCAAAACTGAAGCTCGACCAAAGCATCCACGTCTGTCAGTTTTGTTTCTAATGATTCCTATTTATAAATTGATAAATGGGAAGGCTAAAAGCTGAATTTAACACTGTTAAGTGTATGTGAAAATGCAAAGCCCAACCTCGTTAGCGCTCCTGGAGCTCGTTTGCATTCACAGCCACGGGATCCCCATGTGCAGGTCCTGCACAAAACCAGCTGCACCATTTGCACCTGCCCCAGAGGTGCCAGTGGCAGGGATGGCAGCTGGGGCAGAACGGCCTCGGAAATTGAAATTAGGCATAAAGTAAACCAACTGTTCGGTGAGGAGCAGCCCGGCTTTGACACACATCTGGGAGCAGACACTCCCTGGGACAGCACCCACATCGCTCTGGGGTTTGAAATTCAGTTCTACTGAATAAACTCACAGCTCGCTCTTTTTCCTTCCCGAGGACAGAGCGCCTCAGGGTGAGGGATCATGTGTGTTGGAAGGGGCTTCTGGAGGCGTCTCCAGGGCAGCCCCTGCTCAGAGCAGGGCCAGGCACAGCAGAGTGCTGGGGCTGTGCCCAGCTGGACTGAGCTGTGCTGAAGGCACAGACACCTCTCCCTCTCCCGGCCTCTCCTCCAGGGTTTGACCACCATCAGGGGCGAATTCCCTCTCTCCCTGCCCTATATCTGACTGGAATTTTCCTTACTCCATCTGGTTTGGATGCCTCTTGTCCCATCCTCTCCTGGAAGACTGGCTACACCTCTTCCCTGTTCTCCTGTTCATGGAATCACGGAATGGTTCGGGTTGGAAAGGACCTCAAAGCCCCCCCAGTGCCACCCTCTGCCATGGGCAGGGACACCTCCCACTGTCCCAGGTTGCTCCAAGCCTTGTCCAACCTGGCCTTGGACCCTCCCAGGGATCCAGGGGCAGCCACAGCTCCTCTGCCCAATCTGTGCCAGGGCTGCCCACCCTCCCAGCCAAGAATATCTTCCTACTCTCTAACCCAAACCTTCTCTCCTTCAGTTTGAAGCCGTTCCCCCTTGTCCTACCCAGGACATCCCCTGTTAAGGAGCTGAAGTCAGCGTCAGCCTGAGGCTTCTCCTCCCCAGGATGAGCCCCATTCCCTCTGCCCTCCTCCTCTGTCCAATGCTCTGCCCACAGACACCCCAGTGCCCTTTGCTGGGCTTGCTCCGGGCCCCTGAGGTCCTTAAAAAAGCCACCTGCCCCAGAGGAGGTGTCACAAGTGGTGACAGGAGGAGCCAATGATAGAATCACAGAATCACTGAGGTTGGAAAAGCCCTCTGAGATCAAGTCCGACCATCCCCCAGCACTGCCAAGGCCACCACTAACCCAAGTCCCCAAGTGCCACATCCACCTGGCATTTAAAAAATCGCTCCAGGGATGGTGACCCCACGAGTGCCCTGGGCAGCTGTGTCAGGGCTGGGCAGCCCTTCCCATGAAGGAATTTTCCCTCAAATCCAACCTAAACCTCCCCTGGTTCCTCCTGTCCTGTCACTTGTTATCTGGGAGCAGAGCCCGACCCCCACCTGGTCCACCCCCCTGGCAGGGAGTTGTAGGAGTGAGAAGGTCCCCCTGACCCTAAACTTCCTTGAGAGCAAACAAGGCCAACAAGGAGTTCTTTCCCACACCCCAAACCTGAAACAGCATCTGGAGATCTCATGGCATGTATTTGGGCACCCTACAAATCACACGGGCTGTACACAGCCAGCCACGCTCAGGGCATTTATGTTCTCCCTGCACAAAGACATACAAAAAAGCTACAGAAGTCTAGGACTTTTTAAGCAAAAAGTTATGCTGCTATAAACTTTAATTCCAGAAGAAATATTACTGATAAAAATAATATTCTACTTGGCGATATTGAGACATTCAAGAAACAGCTGGTTTCCCCATCAACCTCCCTGTAGGAAGATCCTTCCAATTAAAGCACTAGAAGGTAAGGACAAAGGAAAACTCAAAGCCTCCCTAAAAGCAAGCAGGGACTCTAACAGAGTTCAGGCCCTGCTCCTCGCCAAAGGAATAGGAAGATGTCTCACAACTCAACTCTGGATTCACCACCACCAAATAAACCAGGAGCTCTGATGGGAGGAGAAAACCAAACACACAAACAGATGCTGCGACACAAAACACCAGGATGAGTCCAAGCATGCATGGCTGGAGATAACTAAGGGATGAAATATTCAAACCAGAAACATGTTTATGCATTTACAGATTTAGGATTCATTGTTTATTTTGGTCTTTCCTTGTTACCAGTGCAAAGCAATTGGATTTTTCAGCACCAGGCTTCCAATGTTTTGATATTACTACTATTCATGAGCTGGCAATTATTACTCAGTTAATCACTAATAGCAAAAGTAAAAAATTAGAGACAATGTTTTTTGTGGCATGCACAGCTTCTTAACAGTTTTCACATTTCTAGTCAGATTAGCTGCCCTTTGATGCTTCTGTGAGATTTTCAAATAAACACGGGCACTGCCAATGAACTGTACTATGAGATGTAATTGCTGCTCTCCACATTTGATCAAAGAGAACACAGAGGAAAGGCATCTGTGTTAAAAGAAGCACTATGAGCTGGAAAAGATATATTTTTGATATATTCAGGGCAGGCTCTGCTTGGCATCAAGGGCCTGGGTGTGTTTAAAAAGCCCTTGCTTCATTCAAATCAAAGGTTTGTGCCCTGAACCTTCAGAGTGCCACAACGCATGGATTCTGGCAGGGAATACTCAGGGGATAAGTAAGTGTTGCTCAGAACAACATCAATATCCTCCATAAATTATATAAATATTTCAATGTATTTTTTATGTGAGAACTAAACCTATCACTACCTTCTCCCTACCCTTCCTAGTCCAGGGGCATTGGCCTCTGAAAGCACAAGACACTCATTTTACTGTGTAATTCCAGAGTGCCTGAGAGAAGGATTCACTGCAGTGACAGTTCTATTCAGAACTACCCTACAGTACGTTAAAAATAATGGATAACTTTTTTATTTTTTTCCCTCTTTTCAAATTTAAACTACTATTCCTTGTCTCATGTCAAGTGGTAACATTAGATCTCTCTTCCCAAATCAGAAGTGGGTGGTCCATGTCTACTCTTACCTGTACTCTGAGTGTGTGGCAGGGACAGCTAGCTGGGAATGGTACAATGGAGCTGGACAGCAAAACTGGTGCAGAGTATTTAAAGACCTACGACACAAGGAAAAACACAAAGTCAAACCACCAAGTGTTTAGAAAGGGGCTTTGGAGGGAAAGGCAGGTGCTGAGGGGTGTATTGGAAACTCAGGGTAAGGTCCAATGGGATTTGATGCACGGTTGTGGATTGTGAATCCCAGGAAATAGAGGGAATAGTGCCATGTTTTAAATACACACATGGAGGGGACAGTGATGGACTGTCGCAATGAAGAGTCCAAGTTTGGTTGCAGGATTAAGATAAAATGCCAATTGAAGACTTTGGTTTTGCCTTGCCATGGCAATGAAGGCAAAAGCTAAACAAAGTATCACAGAATATTCCAAGTTGAAAGGGACCCGCAAGGATCAGGGATCCAACTCTTCAGTGCATGGCCAGGACAGGGATCGAACCCAACACTGAGCGTTGGAATTCCCATGGAGATGAAGCTTCAGCCTCCCTTACTCTGCACCAGTCAAGCTGTTCCTCTGTTAATGGAGTTACAAACACAGAGCTCTGACATGAGGAGGGGGAATGCAATGGACATGGACGCGAAGCTTTCTTCAAGCCCAGCAATTACAAACATATTGCAATACACCACTTGAAAATGGGAAAGAATCCAAGTTTCACCCACGTTTTAAACAATATTCTGAATGGTGCAATACCAGTTTAATTGCTGTCATTTGTTCAAAGCATGGCAAAAGTAAACAAAAGCTTTACAACATAAAGAAATGCTGCAGCCCAGATCACTAAGTTTGTATTGTCTCACTGAAAACAAAGAAGAGTTGCAAACCAAGACAAGGTATTGCATCTGAAGGAGAGCTCAGAAGATCTTTGAGCAACACACAGCACCTGGTGTGGGTGGTGGGGCCAGGAAACTCTAAACAAAGGGTTAGCACAGCGAGCCCTCCATGATAAATCCACCTAATCAAATTTCTGAAGACACAGCATTCTTCTAGGAAATCATAAAACCCCATAAATCAATATCTCCTCGCTCATTGAGTGGGGACCTATGGAAGAAGTAGCCAGGAAACTGAAAATCCTCATTTCACTTCTAAGCATCCAAGCTGACTGTTACAGAGGATGTGTGTGGGCACATAAAAGCACTCCCCCCCTTCATCTTCGGCTTGGTGTCTTGACTGAGGCTCCAGAAGATTGATTTTGATTCTTCTGCATCCCTGAGGCTTAAAGTGAATCCTGTAAGGTCACTTTCTTATAAGATCACACCGAGTGGTTGAGCAAAAAGAAGCCAGGCTTTGTTCAGGAAGGACTCAGTTGCTAATCCTTTGGAAAAAAAGACAAGGTCAGCCTGTTCTGATTCCTGATGCCAACGGTGTGTCAGCAACTGCACGGCCAGGACGAGCTGCATTGGCTGCTTATAGAGAGCAACTGCTGGGAACGCCTGCAAAGCACCTGAGCTTTTGGAAATGGCAACACAATCGAGTCACGGGGCACCTTCCCGTGGTGGGACGTGCCCTGCCAACGCCTCGTGGGGCACAGCCACTAACGAGGGCAGAGCCACTAACGAGAGCAGAGCTTCTTTAGAGAACAAAGCCACTAATGGTAACACAGCACTAATGGTGGCACAACCACTAACGGTGGCACAGCCACTAATGATGGCACAACCACTAACGATGGCACAGCCACTAACGGTGGCACAGTCACTAACAATGGCACAGCCACCAACAGTGACACAGCCACCAACGGTGACACAGCCACTAATGGTGACACAGCCACTAACAATGGCACAGCCACTAATGGTGACACAGCCACTAATGGTGGCACAGCAACTAATGGTGACACAGCAACTAACAATGGCACAGCCACTAACGGTGGCACAGCCACTCATGGTGACACAGCCACTAACGATGGCACAGCCACTAATGGTGGCACAACCACTAACGATGGCACAGCCACTAATGATGGCACAGCCACTAACGGTGGCACCTTCAAACCAGTGGCAAAGACGACCAGACCAACTCAAAAAGAAAGATGGAGAATGTTACTGAGAGCATTGATGGACCATGATAGAAGCAGCCAGAACACGCAAAAGCTGGATTTGCTGACAGGGGAAACACACCAAACCCACACGAGTTGCTCCACACAATCCACAGAGCAGGGGTAGGGCATTGTCAGTGTGCACAGCACGGGTCTCACACTGGGCAGGGAGACTGTTCACATGGGCGAAATCACTGCTCTGTGATATCGGATTTTTTCCAGAAGCAAAAGGAGGAAATTAGTAGGAGAGTGTCCCAGACTCCCTTCCCATCACTTTTTTTCCCTATGGAAATCTCTCTTTCTTTAGAGAACAAATCAGCAAATGTGTGAAAGAATCTCTCTGGATTCAGTTCTGCTCAACAAAGCTTTTTGAACAGAGCTTGTTCCTGGCTCTTCCAAAAAGAATCTGCCCACGAGGCTCCAGGAATCTGTCCTACCCTGACTTTCCTGGTTCCCAAAAAAAGCTGGATAAAGAAGGAAGCTCTGTCTATCATCTTGGTTAAGGTTTGTACTCACCTATCGCACAGGACTGGGATTAGGAGCTCAACTGCTCTGAGTTTCTGTTCCAAGGTGCAGCAGAAACGCAACAGTCCCGTCACCTTGACAGCAAATGAGAAGTGCCAGAGGTCTGTCAGGTGGTAAATACACCAGCCCTGAGGAGTGCCCGGGGCCAGGGCAGGTGTGCAGGAGGAGGAACAGGTGACAAGGTTCGGCTGCAGGCTGTGACCAGGGTGCCACACGTCACCGCTGAGCTCCAGCGAGAGCATCTCGGGTGCCAAAGGTGTTCCTCCAGCACAGCCCCCAGGAGGGGCTTCAGCCATTTCGGAGGCTGTTCAAAGGCAGGCTCTGCCTGGGCAGAGACAGAGGCAAACATGAGGGCTGGACTCTGCTCTGCATTTTAACAGTCAGGGGTATCTTGACTCAGTGCTTGGGTTCCTCTGGGTCTCACTGACTGATGTCCCTTCAGCCTGACAAACAACGAGGCTCAGGCTTTACAGCCTCTGACTAATACTAATTTTACCCAAAGCAATTGGGTAAATCTGCTGGTGTAACTTAAGATTCATATGTGGCATTTTGTGCCTTCAATCACATGCTAATGTAGCACTTGCATTCATTTACTGCATTGGAACAGACAGAAAAATGTCAAGATTCCAGTGATGTTTTGGTTTGGTTTGGTTGCTTGGTTTTATCTTTTAATCCTTTTTAAACTTTATAGCTGGGTTTTGCAATCAGCCTTCAACAGAAGTTTGCATTCAAACTAGAATTCATTTACTAATTTTTAACACCTCAGGACACCAGAAGAAATATATTTCAATGATTTGGAGGAGAATTAATCACTCCTCTTCACAGTCTCATAGATATTTGGCCCCGTTAAGTTCAGTTTCTACATCTCCAGTGGATGTTCTTCAAAAGAAGGTTTAAGATTATAGAGCACAGGTACTTCAGCACCAACACAAGACTAATGACTGAACTGACAAATTGTAATTTCTTCTGGTAATTTCAGTTTTGGAACCATTACTGCAACATCCCAGTGGACACGGGAGCTTGGCCACTTCCCACGTCCAAGTTCCTCCCAGCTCTCCCAGGTACTCACGGACAGGCAACCACCTGGGAATTCTCACAGGAAGTTCTTGTGAGAACAGACTGGAACAGTAAACCCAGAACCAAATCGACCCCAAAGCCTCGACATCACATCCCACTGAGGACACGCCTAGAACAGCAAACACCCAGCACACAGAGCCAGGGCGGCTGTGACTGCTCCTCCCACTTCTGCAGAAATCCCATCACATTTGCCATTAGGAACCACTCCTTTTAACAGCACTTCCCTATCCATCAGCAAACAGAAATGACCATTCTTTTTAATCTCTCCGTTCTAGAGCCTTGCTCAGCTGTACAAACAGAAAGAAAGCGATTACTGCTCATCACACAAAGTCACAAGTGTTGGTTTGGTTTTTTTTCATTTCCTCTTACAATGCCCAACAAGGCTCCCAAACTCAGCAGGCAATTTTCTTACTCTTGGGTTTGAAACAACCTGGGAGAAGAGAACAGGAGGCTGTTAACCTGGAACGCTTTAACTCTGCTTGCCCAGTGTCCCCTCAGCTGGTACCTGCTCCTGGCAGGATGCTGCTGGACCACTGGCCATGGGGAGCACCCAGAGCAGTGCTGGGACCTGGAGGCACTTTGTCCCCTCCCTCTGGGCAGCGCACCCTGCTGGTGTCCCACCCCTTGTTTATTTTGCTGCTGTTCCATTTTAAAAACGTGTCAGCCCTTGAGGAGGCTGACAGAACTATTACTGGAACTCCTTCCTACACAATGATCATCTTCCAAGGAGAGCCAGCTGAGGCTGTTGTCCCCCAGAGACCTGGTGAAACTGCTCCGGGAGCACAGCTGAAGAAATGTTTGTCTTTCACAAAGTTTCTGATGGCAGCACCTTTGGTCACCTCCACTGCTGCACCTTCCACAGCCACGGGACTTCAAACACTGTTCCTCCTCTTTGTCTCCAGGAACAATCTGTTCCCCTCCATCTGCCACGGCTCTCCCCTTTCCTCCAGCACATTTTTCCGTAAGGTGAGTGTTCCAATGGGGATATGGAAAAAGGAACAGCAGCACAGCCTGCGTGCCCGGGGTGTGCCTACCCTTTCCAAAATTAGCTCGGAAGTAGCAGAAGGGGCAGGTGAGTTCATCCCCTGCATAAGCCCATTCCCTCCAAAGTCACCTGAGGTAGCTAAGGATGCTTATCTGATGGGATTCCTGCCTACAAGCTCAGCAAAGGAATACTGCCATTTCTCAGTATTTTATTGTCGAAGAATAATAGTATTTTACAAGTTGAAATTTTCTTTCTCATGTCAATCCAGAGTTATGGCTACAGCTGAGATTAGAGAGGATTGTAGTTAAAAACTAGCAAAGTCTGTCCTGCTCTTGTTTAATAAATCTAACCATTTCTTTAATGAGGAAAAAAATTTGAAATATCATTAAACAGATCTCCAAATAGGTGAGGAAAGTCCTAATAATACAGACTCACAGGGACTCCAGCTAAATGCTTGCTAATCAACATGTTAGAAGGGCTTTCAGAATAACCACGCTGAGCCTGCAGGACAGGTCGCCTTTGGGGAGGCAGAGAAAGCAGCAGGGAGTACTCCAGGCAGCCCATGTCTTCTCCTCACAGCCCAGGTGTCACTGTGGCTGCTCCTGGACGTGCCCACTACGAGGGGATTTAGTAGATTAGACCCAGTCCCATTTGCAGGGACAGATCCCTACTGCTCTGCCACCAAAGACCTTCACCCACGATACACGGGGCAGTGTGATTGTGGCTTTTGAAGCAGCACTGAAAAACCTTCTCTTTTTTCCTGTTCAGTCCATCCCACTCTGTGTCCCGCAGCCAAAAACGTCCCAGAAAGGCCACGGGGGCACAAGGCAAACCCTCTGCTTTTTCAGGGTGGTTTTCCAACACAGCAGCTATAGAAAAGCAATGCCCTGATTGCTTTTATGGGTTCACATGCAAAACCCTTGCAGCTCCCCTGGGCTTGGCAGGGCTCAACACGTGCCGAAGGTGACTCCAGCTCACACCTCTGCTCCTCTCCTTTGTACAAAGCCTTTCAGACAACAAACCACAGGCAGGCAACAAGGCAACTCAGGGCAAGCAAACACCAGTGTCATTCCCTCGCATTGCAGTCTGAGAGCCAAGAAAATCACCCAGAGACCATAAACCAGCACGACTGGATGTCATAGACCTGCTATGGTGGCATCTCCCTCCTTCCATTTCTGTCTCCCCTTCCATGCAATAGTTACAACCCAGTTAAAAGCACTGCAGAATACAATTTTTTCCTAATAGAAATCAAAGATATAAATAAATATAAATATAAATATAAATAGCAAAAACTAGATACTAAAGATGCTCAAAACCCCCTGCAGTTCTAAGTGATCTGCACACATAGGCTGGAACACAGACCGCTGAGTTTAGCCCCAGAATACATAAAATTTGCTTGTCATCAAAATGGTTAAATATCAGCATTTGCCCATGTTGCAGCATAAAGGCAGACTGAGAGTTCTTGTTTTCAATAATGCCTCTCTTTGTGCCATCCCAACTCAAGTGCCCACAGCTGGATTTTTCAATGGGATCATTAGACACACTCTCGCTGACCTCCCTCCCTTCAAAAGGGCCTGCAAATAATTATTGTCTCTGGGGAGAACGAAACCAGTGCAGCCATGGAATACTAACCAAGGAACAGCTGTTCCTTTGGCCCACCCTGGACCACAATGCTCATTAGCATTAGATTCCAAATCATTATTGGAAAGATTTTTTGGTGTCGTGAAAATGCAGTAACAGCCTCCACAAAGGGGCAGGGTCCCTTTGCATCCTTGCACAGTTTTCAGGGATCCTCACCCTGCCTTAGCTGTAACGAGGGTGAATTTAATTAAGACTGTTCATATGTAGATGTTTATAATTAAAAGCATTTATTTCCCTTTTGATTAAGTCTTACTACAAACCCCTCTCTGATGAAGGGACAATAATTTATATTCGTATCAGTTGTGCTCACAGGGCACTTTCAAAATCTACAGAAATCCCCACACCCAGTCCAAAAGCAGAAATTAAGAGCAAAGGGACTGCACGTGATAGAAGGAACGTTGCCTAAAATGTGGACAAAAACTTTTGAGGCAATTTAATTGAGGTAAAGCAGAGAGGAGTTCTTTACTGAAAAGCTTTTCAAGTTTCAAAAGTATA
>VWZG01008506.1:17168-46445 GCA_013396735.1 Grallaria varia
TGGAGGTTTTCCAAACTTCATGGGTCTTCTATCTTGTTTTGACTACAATACATATTGTTATTCCAGTCCTGGTACATGAGGCCTGAATGAAATGTTCTAGTTGCCATCTTACCCTTAGCTAAGACATTCAGGAATGCAGCACAGAGGTAGAAACTGCTGCTTGCTACTTCAAATATAAGAAGCTATGCAGCTATATAAAATATACAAAAATACATACATATATACAAATATATGCAAACACGAAAAGTCTTAAGGCATCAGGAAAACCTCTTTGGGATGAAATCAGACAGTGGCTGTATTCACCACATCCTTTCTGTCTTTCCCACGGCACTGACTCAGGTCCCAGAAGCGCTCCAGGCTCTCCCACCCCCATCCCAACCCACCGCACATTGACGATCTGCCCCAGCAATGACCAGAGCAAAGCCCAAGCTGGGGAGGGTCAGTTGTACGTGTTGGATCTGCAGCCCACGAAAGGGCACGAATAGCAAAGCACAAGGAACGAAATGACCCCGACGCAGAGCGAGAGATTTACGGCCAGGCAGGTCCTGCAGCTCAAAACAAGGCGCAGGGACACTTGTCCAGTTCAGTTCAGAAACGCTTTCACTGATCCCAGGGAGGGGACATTGCTGGTCAGCATCTCTGAGGACGGCAACGCTCCAGCTTTTTATATTTTAAGATGTAAAAAGGTATTTTTATCTTAAAAAAGAGACTTTTAATGGCAAAAGGCTTTAGCATATGCCTCATGAGAACATTGGCAGATATATTTAAGCTGTCATCTCAGAACTTACTCATGCGTTGAAGAACTGGGGTATCTAACTGTTTAACATACATTTTCAGTATTCAGAACACATTAGTTTTAAAGAACATGATTTTCTACATGTGCGTGTCCTTCAGAGTTAATTCTTAAGAAACCTCCCCGCTTACATTTTCCTCTTCTCAAGCACCAGCACCAACTCTCTTAAGCAGGAGTTAAAATGAGTTAAAATACAGAATTGCAGGAGAAGTCAGAGCCCAGGTCTGACTTTCCACAGCAATGTGCTGAGGTGGGTACCAGGTATCAAATGTGTAAGCAGTGAAGGAGGAAAATACTGCACAGGATGCTTCTATAAATAAGATTTCAACCTCCCTGTTAAAGAAAGCAACACACAGGGATTAAATATCCCTTCACGATAAGCACTGTATGAAATTCCATCCCCTGCTGAGAGTCGCAGACTCCCCAAATCATAAAAACCAAATGAAAATGGAGTCCAACACAAACAGAACTGCTCTCCCAGGTACGAACAGGCAGCATTCCATTTAAAGCTGATCCACGCATACCTGGAAGGCTGCAACCTGTTCTCCGAGTTTGCTTTTCTTATTCCAGCTTAGTACGGACAGTTCCCAGTTTATTTTGATTTTTAAACATTTCAACTTAACCATTCATCCTTCCAGCACAGCACGAAAGGTTAAGAAAACTTGTGGGCAGGTTTCAATATCCTTTCATTATTCTCTCTGGGTAGTTTGTCTGAGCGGTTGAATTTCCTCTGCCTGTGTGTGGATGGTGCCACTGAACAGGGAGCAGACTGACTCAAAGCAGAGGCACCACTGAAATAACCCAAACAGCCACAGCTGACAATTGCAGCGACTTTAATTTAAGCCCACAGGGAGCAGATCTTTGAGCAGGGGGCAGAAATGCAAACAGCAGGTCCAGCCATTTCGAGCCTCTGGATTTCTGGAGCCCCTGGACTGGCAGGGAGCCGGGAGAGGACAATTCCCACGGCACGTCCTGCCTGGGTTGGGGTTTGTTCCCGTTTTTCGGGCGAACCACCTGTGTGGTTTCCATCCCAAGCCCGGCGCAAACAGGACGTGGATGAGCTCTGAGCCCTGTGCAAACGTGGCAGCTCAGGCAGGAGCTGCTGACCAGCGTCAGACCCGTGGAATATTTAACTCCTGCTGCTGCAATCCTTGGGAAACTGCTCAAATAAATAATAACAAGCAATTAATGCACCTTCAGGCTTTAATCAAGCATATAAAAACCAACGAAACCACAGCAATATTCTGCCTTATCAATATTATGTTGCTTGAAACTGCATTGCTTATCCTACTATTAGGATTTCTGTATTTAAAAGGCAGAGTACACTTTATTATGACAAAGCATTCGAACAAAATGGAAGAGAGACCCTTGACTCATCACAGACAGAATTCCTGGCATCCTGCATTGCTTCTTGGATGCAAAGTGGAGGGTTTTCTCATTTCTTTCACTGCTAAACACAGACTACTCACTTTATTATGTTATATTTTTGAATGCCCATATGCACAAACACGACCATCATCTAAACATTTCCAATACACAGATCATTCATTTGCCAGAAAAGGTAACACCCTAAAAATGGTTCATGGAAAGAAACCTACCAAACAATGAACTGATCACTACTCCCACTTCTGGAATCCTCAACACAGATATCAGAGACGTGACGACAGATGAAGAAGGAAAAGGTACTCACAAATAACACCTTCTGCAAGCCATCCTTGAATGGGGGGTGGATTTGGGGGTTTATATTTTCTTTCAGGAAATCTGAGGTAGAAAAACTCTTTCTTAAGGGAAAAAAAAAAAAATAAAAATCACATTCACAGTTTTTGCAGGCTCAGTGAGGATCAGCCACGGCGGAACATCACGGAGAAGTAAGCTGGTGATGTAACCAGCATCAAACACCGCATCAGATAAACCCAAAGGCTCTACGGGGTTATATTTTGCCAAGCCAAAAGGTTTTTCCCAGAGAGGAGGTTTAGGAAGCACAAACCAGCCACGCTGTTCTCACATTCCTGGTGGGCTTGCTTTCTGCTTCCCCCAAAAGTCCCAAAGCTGTATTTATCATTCAGCTTCATCACCGAGAAAAAACAATATGCTTCCTCATTTGATATTTAGCCTGAAATATCAAAGCACCAAATGTTGCATTTTCGAACGCACCATCTCTGCCTGCTCACTGTAGTACAGTCCAAACCAAGAAAAGGCCATTGGTCCTTTTATCTCCATGGAAACAGCAGCATCTGTGAAGACGAACGCATCCCCTCTTCGCTGCAAAGTCAATTTATAGTCACATACTATGACATAAACTGATAAGACAGCAAAGCTAATCAGCAAGTAGGAGAAACAGGGACCCAAGCACGAGATTAAGCTCCTGCTCAAGAGAATGTTCCTGTGTACACAGCATTTCTCATGCGAAAATTGCAAAATTAATAAGCAAAGCAAGCTGTTCCTGCGAGCTGATCCAGGTTGGGGATTTGTGAACTTCCCAATTTAACTAACAGGGAGAGTTGCTGAATATTTTATAGAATTAGCTACTAGTTTAAATCTCCAGTTATATCCTATTAAATGGGGAGAGATTTAAACAAAGCCGTTTCTTGCAAAACAATTTACTGAAAAACTACTGCTTAAATATTACATTTTCCCTGCACAAGACCTGTCATCTTGAATAGCAACAGCAGAGTGAGGAGTTTCACAACCCTACAAAGGTGCTGCCTCCGTGTCTCCCCCCTTTTTAGCCCCACCAGTGGTGCAAATACTTCAGCAGCACCCTCCTGGTGCACTGACAGCCCCAGGCTCCGGGGAAATGACCACACAGACAGGCCTGACAGGCACCTAAACCTGCTTTGATTCCGTTCCTGCCCACAGCCGGCCTTTGTAAAAAAGAAAACAAGCAAAACAAATCCAGAGAAACAAACAAACAAAGCCCACGCGGTACAGAAATGTCCTTTTTCCGCCCCCTTCCCTGCATCCCGCCCCGCTGCCATGCTCAGCCTGGCGGTGCCGAGCCAGCCAAGCTTCCTCCCTTCCTTCATGGATCAATGGAATGACCATCTGCTCTCATTATTGACTTAAATGTACAGCAGGACACGCTGACGAGGGCGGCTCATCCGCCGTGGTCAAGGGACCAGCTCCGAGCTGCTCCACGGCCACGTGGAATATCTCAGCACACCCACGGAGCTCCCGGGCTAGAGGGATGGAGGGACTGCCAAGGATGCTGCAAAACTAACCAAAAATGGGGCAAGAGGGAGGCCTGGGGGTGAACTTGGGTCCCAACTGATTGGCAAATGAATTAGGGTGACTTAATTGTGGCCGTCCAGCCCCTGAAGGGAGCCTGTAAGGAAGATGGAGAGGGACTGGGGACAAGGGATGGAGGGACAGGACACGGGGAATGGCTTCCCACTGTCAGGGGGCAGGGATAGATGGGATATTGGGAAGGAATTGTTGGCTGGGAGGGTGGCCAGCCCTGGCACAGGGTGCCCAGAGAAGCTGTGGAGTGTCCAAGGCCAGGTTGGCCGGGGCTTGGAGCCACCTGGGCTGGTGGGAGCTGTCCCTGCCCATGGCAGGGGTGGGGCTGGGTGGGCTTTGGGGTCCCTCCCAGCCCAGACCATTCCGTGATTCCATCCAGCAGAGAGGTGCTCTGGACCACCCATCCTGACAAAAGTAACATTGGAAATGAGCAGAATTGTCACGGCAGCCCCGTGTTCATCATCTCCATCACCACGTGTTGGTGCCACGGCAGTGCAATAGGAAACCGTAACTTGCAGGGAGGCCAAAGTCCCAATATTCCCCATTCCCTCACGTAATTGGCTTGGATATGGCACCAAGAAGTACGTCAGCAGGTTCCCTTTGAAGAAAAACACATCTAAATCTACACTGGATGTGGTGCTGCCCCACAGCAGAGCGAGCTCCACAGAATCTGGCCCGATGTGGCAATTCCCAGCCATCCCACAAAACCTTCCCTGGGAATTCCATCCCGTAGCTCCCACTCACAGGGGCTCGTGGCACGGATCAGGCACCTGAGCAAAAGGTGACACAGAGAAGGTCTGCTTTGAGGCACCATCATCATCATCATCATCATGGCTAGATGACAGGGTATCCGCTAACTTTAGAAGTTGAATTATCTTTTCCCCAAATTAAGATAATTCAGAGAAATGCAGATGTAGACCAGTGGGTTTTCCATGGCACAGCCTGAAGGTCTCTTGCCTGACAAAGAAGCTTTATTGTGATGCAAATACTGCCTCACATTTAGCAGGTACCAAACACAGAGCCCCGGAAAAGTACACTTCTCAAAGCTGCTTTTGTGTTCTGAGCCTGCACATCACAGCCCAAACCCTCTCACAACCATCAATACATCACCTAAATGATAAATCCCTGCTAAGAAAATAACACCATTCCATGAAGAGTCCCATAAAACCTCTCTCCAACCTATTGCAAGGTCAAGTAGCTCCATCCCCGCAGGTGAATGAGGGAGAGAATATACAGCCTTGTCAGCTTGGCCCCATCCTTTGGGGTTTAACTCCAGCTCCTGCAGAGGTCTGGCCCTGCAGGGCCCAGCCTGCATGGGCAGTGAGGAATGAGTTACACAGGCACTGAGAAAGGTGCTCTCTGGCTGACCATCAATCCAGCTCCAGGAGGAGGAGAGGATGTCACTCATCAGCTTTTGCAAGGCATGGCATTGTCTCCTGGGTTTGGGACGAGCTTTCAGGCTGGTTCTAGTTCTTGGTTTGATGTGTCCAGGTAAAATAACAGAGAAAACAACCATCTGGCTCTAAACTCCTCTGATCTCTTGCAGTTTAATTCAAGATAACAGACCAGCTTGCATAAATTCTGTTAAACGCTGGTTTAGCCAACATCTCTTTAGTTCCCCACCTCCCCCTGCTCTCCCCGAAAACAAAAGGAGCTGCGCTGATGAGTAAGCGTGGGATAAAGCCTGCCCACGTTTGTATCTCAGCAGAATGAGTGCCAATGTTTTACAATTGATTGAATACTACAAAGGGAAAAGTTAGTAACTGCACAGGCTGTTTAGCCTTGGCTTTGAACTCAGAAAAAGGCTTTCCTTTACAAGAAAAATTCAGTAAGTAGGGCAGAGCTGGGGACACAGGGCTGAGTCCTCCCAGCACTACAAAGGCAACTCAGCGAGACACTTGGACAGTGTGACTTGATGTCACCGCGTGAAAAGACCTGGACATGAAATGTCCAAGTCATTGTCCAGACAGACCTGCAACCTGAAAGTATTAAATACAAAGACTCTGATCCCCCTGAAGTGTGTAGCAAGAGCTCCCATGGGTTTCAGCAGGGACAGGTTGTCACAATGAATGTCCAGTTGTACCAAGTGCTCCCAGAATTAATAACCAGCCACATCAGTGACCTGCACAGCCAGAGAACTGTGTGTTCCCAAAACCCAGTTTTCTCGGCTCAGATTCCTATTCTGTGCACTACTGCAAGGAATAAACCTCAGTAATATCAGACATTCTGGTGCAGCAGAGCTTCTGTGGGATCAAATGTTCTGCAGAATAATGATTTGGGCATTTTATGTCCAGCGACATCAAGGGACATCAAGTCACGATTGTCTTGCTGAGTTGCCTTTGCAGTGCTGGGGACACAAAGCTGCCCGTCACTCTGTTTATAAAAGCAACTTGTCATCTGAGACACCACACACGTTATTTTTATGGGAAAAATATCCACTGCTGGCTAAAAACCTGCCACACATTCACTCTCCCACCTGAGACTGAACAATGTCTGGTGGGAGGTGCCCCTGCCCGTGCCAGTGCCAGGGGGATGGAACCGGATGATCCCTAACCTTCCAACCCAAACCATTCCACGAGGGCAGGTCTGAAAGGCCCTGCCTGCAGAGCCTCCATCCAGCTCCAGAGGGACATTCCTGGGACAGGGATCCAAACCACACCTGGGGATGCCAGGGACAGGACAGGCAGCCATCCCACAACCCTGGGAACAGCCCCAGCAGCCAAACCCAACCCTGGGCATGGAGCTTGAGGGTCCACGTCATGGATCAGGGAGGGAGGAGGAGGGGGACAGTGAAGGAAACAGGGGGGTGTCACCCCCCAGCCCCTCCCAGCCCCTACATCTGACCCTTCCACAGGCACAGGGCTCTGGGAGGGGATCCTGGGCAGCCCCTCCTTGGCACAGCTGGTTCCAGTCCCTCCTTGGCACAGCTGGTTCTGCTCCCTCCTTGGCACAGCTGGTTCCACTCCCTCGCTGGCACAGCTGGCTCCAGCCCCTCCTTGGCACAGCTGGTTCCACTCCCTCGTTGGCTCGGCTGGTTCCAGCCCCTCCTTGGCACAGCTGGTTCTGCTTCCTCACTGGCACAGCTGGATCCAGCCCCTCCTTGGCACAGCTGGTTCTGCTTCCTCACTGGCACAGCTGGATCCAGCCCCTCCTTGGCATGGCTGGTTCCGCTCCCTCCTTGGCACAGCTGGTTCCGCTCCCTCGCTGGCACAGCTGGCTCCAGCCCCTCCTTGGCACAGCTGGTTCCACTCCCTCGTTGGCTCGGCTGGTTCCAGCCCCTCCTTGGCACGGCTGGTTCCGCCCCCTCCTTGGCACAGCTGCTTCCAGCCCCTCCTTGGCACGGCTGGTTCCGCCCCCTCCTTGGCACAGCTGCTTCCAGCCCCTCCTTGGCACGGCTGGTTCCGCCCCCTCCTTGGCACAGCTGCTTCCAGCCCCTCCTTGGCACGGCTGGTTCCGCCCCCTCCTTGGCACAGCTGCTTCCAGCCCCTCCTTGGCACGGCTGGTTCCGCCCCCTCCTTGGCACAGCTGCTTCCAGCCCCTCCTTGGCACGGCTGGTTCCGCCCCCTCCTTGGCACAGCTGGTTCTGCTCCCTCACTGGCACAGCTGGTTCCAGCCCCCCAGCCCCTGGGGGAGGCTGGACCAGCACAGGAATGTTAATTATAAGCTGTTCATTTCGCTGTGCACTTGCACTTTGAACATGCCAAGTGTTCTCCAAGGGACAGGGAGCCCCCTCGGCTGTGCCCGAGACGCCGTGCCCGGATGGGAAGGGAAGGACACAGCTCCATGTTCTCCTTCCTGCAGGCACGTGTGGCCCTCAGGAAACACCCACTGCCTCTTACTGCAGTGATCAAATAGCAAAGCTCAAAGCAAAAAGAAACAGTTGTAAAAGAACTGCCAAAGCCCTCTCGGGTCAGAGTATTTTCATTTTCCATCACATTTTGGAATACTTCTCAGGAATGTAGGAGCTCTGTCTGAAGCCTCCGAATAATTTTTGCCTACTATTTATTTTAGCAAGATGCCCCAAAGCTTTCTCTGCAAGATGCTTCTCATCCTCAGCTTGGCTGTGGCTGCACATTTGCTTGGGCTGAAACTCCTTTGCAATACTAATTTTATCCCTGTATGTTCTGAGCTTTATATAGATGCTGAATGCATTTATCTATTGTATCTCACATACCTTCCACTTACCCTTAATGGAATTAGAAGCAGTTATTAAATCTACTTCTTCACCAAAAGGAAGCCTCAGTTAAACACCATTTCAGGAGCAGCTGAATTAATTTTACTGCCTCTCATCACAAAAAAAGCCCCTCAAGTATTAAGCAGTACTGGCAGTAGAGTTGTGGGAGATCTGCATGTTATCATTCACAATAAATCTTTTTTCTACTTTTACCCTGACTTTACTGTTAAAATCATAATTTGTTTTCCACTAAGCAACTTAAGCCCCAAGCAATAAACTGCTTCCTTTTAAGCTGCTCTTAAGAACTCTGTGAAACAAGGGGAGGAATAACTATTTATTTCTCCTCCCACTATGCAAAACATGCTTTTCAAAGGAAGCCTTTAAAAATAAAATCTGTCCCACCCAAATTAAAATAATTTTGGAGCCTTTAGTCAGCCCTAACCCAAGACTTTCACCGAAAAGGTTAAAATGCTTTGTTTAAATCGATCACATTAAAAAAACCCTCTCTTTTAAGCCTTCCTGTGACTGCAGACTCGTGGTGAGCAGCTCTCAAGACCTTTATTCTCCGGCCCCTCTTTGGAATCTCCGCTCTGGGCCAGTCTCACCCTGGTCCTTGTCGCCGGAGCTGTTCACACTCCCTTGCACTGCATGAGAAGGAACCCAAACTCCCAGTTAATAAACTGGTGCATTTTGTGTTCAAGCATTAAAACCTCACGTTCTGTAGGCCCTGAGGAGGCCCCCAAGGGATTACAAACAACATTTTATCTGCCCCTCACTGCACTGGTTTTTCCTGCTTATCTTTTCCAATACTTCAGCTCATAAAGAAAAGCAGAAGTTTGTGAATGTGTTCCACATCTGGTTTTTCCTCTGCACAGACACACATTTGATACATTTCCATTGTAGGATTCCATTTCATTCCCAGTAGGCACCACAATTCAGTGTCCAAGGCCAGGTTGGACGGGGCTTGGAGCCACCTGGGCTGGTGGAAGGTGTCCCTGCCCATGGCAGGGGTGGCACTGGATGGGCTTTGAGGTCCCTTCAATCCAGACCATTCTGGGCTTCTCTGAAGTGTGACAGAACCAGAGCACCACAGAAGAAGGGGAATCAGGAATATCTTCCTGCCAAAACCAACCGTGGCAGATCAGGAACACCCAAAGCACAGTCCTTGCCAAGGACTGAGAAACCTCAACTTCACTCATTCCATAAGCTGCAGTCTGGCACTTGGAATTCCAGCTCAAGGTGACACAGAAAGGGATCTGCTAAAGAGCAAGAGGAGGCACAGCATCTCCAAAACAACAATTAGCCAGAAAAAGTCCAGAAGCTGAGCAGGCAACAACAGCCTGTCCACTCCTGACAAACAAAGCAAAAGACTTATGAAAAACCACAATAGCTTAAAACACCTCAATGACAACCGTGCCACTAAAATCACTCTGTGTCAACGTATCTTTCATTAGAACCTTTCACTTTAGAAGTGGAACCCACAGAAATGCTGATTATGGTGGTGTTGGCAACAGATCCAATCGGTTTGAAAATTGGTTTCCACGTAACCCTGTGTTGGCAAAAATCTGTGATGAAGGAATTCAGATGGAAATCTGCTGTGCTCGAACGTGCCACCAGGATTGCTTCTCTGCCCAAAGAAGGGATGTCTGCACAACTCCCCTGAGTTTTCACATGAGTCATCATGTCAGCTCACTGAGGTTTAAATATCAGTCATCCTCTTCCAGCAGCTGAAGTCTTTTCAAGTCCACGTACCACAAAACCCCAATTCAGCCCAGGACCTTCCAGTGCAGCAGAGCCCCCTCAGTGATGCCCATTTCAGCCACTGTGGTTTAGGGGGGTTTTTTATCTGATTTTGGTATCTTTGAACATCATTAAACATTTAATTACCAGAAGCTTCATGGGCTCTGACAGAAAAACCAAAACTTTAGAGCACTGACTTTTAACAGCCAGGGAATACCCCATGGTAAGTATTTATGTGACAAATTAGTGATGATAAATTCTCCTGCAAAATGAAACCACTAAAATGCCATTAAGGAGCATTTTGTACCATCGTGAAGATTTGATTACTTCCCAGTGTACAGAATGTGAGATTAATGCAGGGTTTGCTCAATTTTATATGCAAAATCATTTGAGCAGCCCAGAACTCCTCCACAGCCTCTGGGCCACGTGTCCAGAACAGAGCTCAGAGAGCACAGGAGCTGGTTGATATTTTCAGTGCTGAAAACACATTTTAACTGGGAAGAATTAGAATGGCTTGGTGAAAGTTTTTAAAATTCACATTATATAATCCCACAATTTCAGCCACTAGTTCTCTTCTGCTTCCCCATCCACCTTTTCATGTTATATATCTATTTTTGAAACACATAGGAAAAACTACACCAACTGAGGGCTTAACTGATTTCTCAGCAAGAACAAATTCCCTTCCAAAAATCAGACTTAGACTCTACTTGATTGCCCATAATGAGAACTATTGCTCCAAGTGAGAATTGTCAGGATGAGAAGCAACTTGGAGACACAACAGACCCTCCCAGTCCTTCCACAGCTGTGCATCCCAGCTAAAATTATTGCTTCAAAAATGAAACAAAGCATTTTCGTGCAATTTTTGTAGAACTGCCAACTTCAACACTTTACTTGGCATTAAATTTCTGATTTTGTCTCCTCTCTTCACCATTAAAAAAAGTCAGAGCTGGCAAAATGCTGGTATGATTTCTAGAATCATGAAAACACTCACCCTGACTCTTCACTGGATAATATTTTAGCTGTCCTAAACTTAAAGACATTAAATGTATTTGTTTTCTCCAATATATTTGGTTCCATGCCATGGCAGGGGATTGGAACAAGATGAGCTTTAAGGTCCCTTCCAATCCAGACTATTCTGTGATTCTATGAATATGCCAAAAATGGAGAACAAATACAGAAGAAGGTCTGTAAAGGTGCAGATTTGAGCAAGACCGAGCAACAAAATACTGTGGAAAAATCCAGGACCGAACTGCTTCAGGCACATAAAACCTAAGCAGAATGTCATTAATTCCTGCTTATCTTCTGGCCTTGAAGTAAAGCCATATCTGCCACCAGGAGATGTTTTACAAACCCCAGCAAACGAATGGGCAGTGTAATCATTAATCACTGGAGAGCAGAGAAGAGGGAGAAGTGTCTCTCTACAGCTCAGGGCATCACAGACACTGCAGAGGGCTTTATTCTGTGAGATGTATTTATTCTTTAATACATATTTCTGACCTAGCCCATGATCACAAGGTCATCTACCCCACAATTAGCTCATCCAGGGTATCTTCTCAGAAAAGCATTCAACTGGGCTGCAAACAAATAAATAAAAAAAGTTCTGAAGTGTTTCCTCCATCCTTTGTGCATGTTAATCATGCATTTTATTACTGGCTTTAAACTTGGACTGCAGCTGCTGTTCAATGGATCTTATATAACACACTGACATTAACATTATTTAGTTCATCTTTGCCACATAAAAATAAGCTGGGATTTCATTATTAGTTCTTAGCATTCATTAACTGTGAAAGAATTTTAAATATATTGTCCTCAATTGTTTTAACAAAAAAACCAGTTAAAGTACTTTTAACTGAGGAAAAATTGCGAATTAACAGCTATTTAATTATTTTGGCAAGTAGACCCACGGCAGATTCCACAAGAAGGATCTCCAACTCAATTTTACTAGCAAGACCGGTCAGTACATTTGCCCCAGAATTATTAGCTGGATGTTCAGCAGATCAATTATATTAATTAAATAGGCAAGACTGAAGACAACTGATGTCAATAAATATGTCAATATGTTAATACAGACACCAGTGGCACCTCTTCCCCCAGGGTAAATATGAACAAAACCTAGTTGGATATCCATGGATGCACCACAGGCTGGAACAGGGAGTTATTGCAGCTACAACAGCAAGCACAGGACTGAAATTCCCTACAAGCTTGGGGGAGAAAATCAGGAAATCCCAGCTGAGCTCCTGAGTCAGGGGCTGGGATGAACTTTGGGTGCTCTGAAGTGAGCACCTGGTTCCTGTGCCCCGGGGGACATGCTGTCCATGACGTCCCCAGGTCATGCATGTGATGAATTTGTTTTTAAATTGTATTTTAAGCTCAGAGGAAGGCCAGCAAAGGGGTTTTCCTAAACATTCTGGTCTGAGAATTTGATGCTGTTTGCGGGTGTAGGGTCATCAACTCAGCAGTTTTAAATAAGAACATTTCGGTGAAATTATCTTGGAATCACACACTGGTTTGGCCTGGAAAGGACCTCAAAGCCCACCCAGTGCCACCCCCTGCCATGGGCAGGGACACCTCCCACTGTCCCAGGGCGCTCCAAATCCAGCCTGGCCTTGGACACTCGCAGGGATGGGGCAGCCACAGCTGCCCTGGGCAGTGACCATGGATGGGGAGGAAGTGGAGGAAGAGACAGTTCACAGCAAGCCTGTAACTGAAATTACAGCTCACAGGAGGAGAGCAATGGGATATCCAAAGGGATTTCTTGGGAGAAAAGCTCTGTCAATCCACACCCGGCTTGCACACAGAACAGAGGAGGGCAATAAAATGCCCTGTCAATCCACACCCAGCTTGCACACAGAACAGAGGTGGGCAATAAAAAGCCTGTGCTGGTTTTAAAAGGAAACCGGCAAGAGAAATGAATCAAACTCAAAAGAGTTTAGAAGTCTAAACTGCATTGTAATCTTTAATATAAAAATTACAATGGATACACTGATACAAAAGAAAATTGGTTTCAGCCCTCAAAACCCAGTTGTACAACCCAGCCCCCTGGGGCACAAACAGGATGGTGCTCACCAGCCCTTGTGCTCAGCACCACGTGGTCCCCTGAGTCCAAAGCAAAAAGAAAAAGGAAAACCTGTTTTCCTTCCAGAAGGTTGGTGGTCACAGTCTGGTTGACAGTGGTAGTTGCAGTCCTGTTGAGGTTCTGGTCCTCCTCTCAGTCTGACGAGTGAGTGAGTGTCTCAAGTTCCAAAAACCCAAGCTTATCTATGCTTCAGTTCAGATAGGAACACCCAGTACCTCTCCCAGGGTGAGGGTTTTCACAATGGGCAATTTACTCAGTGAGTCACAGGATATTTTTGGTCTACTTGATGGCCCATTAGCAGACATGACCCCTCAGGTTGGGTGTGAAGGTGTTAATGACTCCTGGAGGGGAGTTCTCACCCCTGACTCATTGGTGTGAAGACAGGGAACCTTCTTATCTCTGTTTTCCCATGCACCCAGTCCATAGCCTGAGGTGTCAGGTGTGTCCTGGGCAGCTGTTGCAAACAATGCATCGTTAACAGTTCATGATAAATGGCAGAGAGGGTATGGAATACACAGTTCCAGTTACATTCCCACAGTGATAAACTGGTCCCAGCCACTATAACTAGGACAAAGCCCTGTCAATCCACACCCAGCTAGCACACAGAACAGAGGAGGGCAATAAAACCTCCACAGAAACTGCACAGGAGAAGCATCTGTGATATCTCCTCATGTGTCACCAGCAGGAAAAGCAGGGACAGCCAGTTCAGGAGCTTCCCGGCTGCATCTGCAGGAGGATGGCAAATTTAAGATGGGGACTTCGTGACAGTCTGAAGGTGATGGAAGTTTTAAACAACCCCCCTGCACTGCCCCAAACCCCCCAAAGCACCAGCAGGAATTCAATGTGTGTTCCTGCTCCCCTGTGGCCAGAGTGGTGTGAGATGAGTTGGCCCCCCATGGGACCCCCAACACCAGGGGCTGCTCAGAGCCTTCAGGGGCAAACCCACGGGGCTGTGCTTTGAACCAGCCACCAAAACTCCTTCCTCCAGTCACGCAGCCCCACGGTCCCAACACCCAACCACCAGCGCTCCCTCCTCTTCCTCCCCACCCAGCAACTGCTCCCCTGTCTCATACAGACCTGCACTGGGCACAGCAGAGAACTCCCTCAGCGCTTCCAAAGGCACTGGAATAGGAACGTGCAGACAGCTAAAGCCAGGACACAGTGCAGGGGCTCAAACTGAACGGCCACCAGGTCTCCAAAGTTTCCTTCCACTAGCATTTTACTCCTACACACTAAAATACTATTTATTTGTTTAAATTCACAAACACCCTTTTGGCCCCAGACTGGGTCACATCACACAGAACTGTGGACGGTGACTTTTCCCCACTGTGGTAGTTTTGGATTTTAGGCTTTGGCTGGGTTTGTTGGTTTTTAGGCCTTCCTGGGAAACGAGTCAGGTGACATACATTGATAAATCATAGGTATTCCCTACTATCTCACATCCCATGGGATAGGAGAGTGAGGGAGGAAGTTGTGGGTCACACTGTCTTCGGACGCTTCCTTGGGTCAGCCTCTCTGGTGCAGTCTCTCCTCCGGCCGGGTCAGTCTCTCGTTGGGCAGGTGGTTGGGGGGAAGGTTCACAGCTCGGGGCTGGTCACTTCACGATTTGGGTAATGCAGTGCCTTATCTGTTTTCCTTGGGTGTATATATAGTACCCATATAGTACCATTTGAGTTACCCCTCTTTCCCTGTATTTGCCCGGTATTTGTGTTGTGTGCATATAGTATCAAGTTCCCTTTTCCTCCTCTGTAAATAATTTTATATATATATATATATATATATCTGTTCCCCTTACAGTCTGAAGCTTTTGAGTTTTCTCTCCTTCCCCTTGGCTTTTTCACCGTTTTTCTCCCCTTTGGGGGGTGCTTTGATGGGGGGGGGAGGCCTGTGCTGGTGCTGGGAAGCTCTCCGTGGTGTTGCTTTGTTTTGGTTTTGCCCAGGGTCAAACTTCTGCACCCACTGGCAGAGGGTTCCTTTTGCTGCCCTTCTCGCTCCTCCCCAACTTCAGTTCATTTTCACAACGCAAGTTATGGTTTGGACAGTGACCAGGTAACCACAGCTCCCAGCACCACCTGAAACCTGAGTCATTTTTGCACCACAGCCCTTCGGTTCAGTTCCAAACCGAGCTCGTGGCTCTGCGCGCTGGTTCTTTGCACCTCCTGACACAGAATCATTCAGACAGGAAAATCTCAAAGATCAAGTCCAACCTACAACCAAGTACGGCCCTGCCTGTGAGACCACACTGGGAAGAGCTGCATCTGCTCCTTTTGGAACATTCCAGGGGTGGTGACTTCCCTGGGATAAGTCACCTGTTCCAGGGAGGAGACCTTTCCCAATATCCAACCTTAACTCCCACTGGCGCAACCTGAGGCCGTTTCCGCTCGTCCCATCACTTGTTTACTGGGAGAAGAGACTGATCCCTGTCTGGCCACAACCTCCTTTCAGGCAGCTGCGCAGAGCACTCAGTCTCCTTTTCTCCACGTTAAACAGCCCCAGAATGTCTGCAGGCAGAGCGTTTAGTTTCGTGCATTAGGAGTAGGTGAGAACTCAGCTCTCCATCCTCTCAAGGTCCTTCCCAAGCGCCGTCACCGACGAACCCCGGTGCGCGCGGCGCTCGGGGCAGCCCCAGCAGCGGCACTCAGTTTGCACACAGAAGGTTCTTCAGCTCACATGGTCTGCAGATCATGTCCTTGTAGACCCAAAACTCCCCCCTCCAGTACCACGTGCCAGCTCTTGGCGCTGGCCGCGGAGCCGGGGCCTTGGCCAGGTTCCTGGATGCAGCCGCGGCGCGGGGCTGGTGGAACAGCTGCTCGTGGCAGGGGAACAGCAGCACCCAGCCAGCTGCTCCTCCTGCAGCCCCCAGAATCCAGACACCTCCAGCACGGGCACGGCCACACGGGGGGCTCCTCGCCTTGGCAACACACGGCGGCGAGGCTGGCTCTGCCAGGAGAAGCCAAAGAACCTCCGCACGACCCTTTTTTAGGACCTCACCTATTGCGTCTCTTTTTCTTCACAGCTCTCTTTAGCTATAAATATTAAAAGCGGGTATTTAAGCAATTTAAATGACCTTTCAGACCAACACAAACAGATAAGACAGCTCCTGGCAAGTGCCAGTTGTTAAATGCACAGAAACAGGACAGATGCAACAGACTTTCACATTTCAAGTTGAAATTTGATATATTGAGCAGTTCAACCAAGGGCAACATCTTTGGAAGTTTGCAGGCACAGGGTCGAGCCATGGAACATTTTGTTATTATCATTTTATATGCAGAAATGGTTTGCAACAATTTTAGAAATTCCAGTCCTACCATTCAGGAGCAACCTTGTCTGTTTATCCCACTGCAATTCTCCTCCACCTACAGCAGCTACCAGCTCGTTTGGATCAGTACCCGTAATATAAAAGCAAGATGCTGCACTCCTTGTAGCTACTAATTTATGAGACCAGATTAAAAAGAGTCATAAAATCACAGAATGGTTTGTGTTGGGAGGGACCTTAAAGATGACTCAGTTCAAACCCCACCATGGGCAGGGGTGCCACCCACTAAATCAGTTTGCTCAGGGCCCCATCCAACACTTTCAGATAGCAAAAGAATGCCCAAAAAATTACCTTTTCTTGCCCATTTTTACTTTCATGCCAGCTAAAATGCCAGCCCTCTGCATCTCCCTGCATTTCAGAGAGAGGTGCATTTGCAGCCATGGTTGAACGTTCCCAAGGCAAAGCTTCAGTCACACCCCAGGCGGGTGATGTGATGGAACCCTTTGCAGTGACTCCCGTTTGCTGCGGGGATTTCTGGCAGGCACGTTAAAGGGAAGTGTCTGTGCTGGTGTTTTAGCCTGGGGAAGAAGGTGACGAGATGAATTCCCACTTAGACGTGGCTCCCCGAGCAGCCTGGCAGGCAGGGAAGCAGCACTGCCACCCCCTTTTCTTGGCACACACAAAATCCAGGAGCCAAAGAGCAGGTTCCTCGGGAGTGCTCTCTGTGTTCGTTGCAGCAGGAGGGAAAAACACCAAACCCAACCCCAACAACCAACTGGTGCCTCCGTTTTTAAAGACATCGAGAGCCCCGGTTATACACATCTATAGATTGTAAGGCATAATTAATAGGGCATAATTAATAACACAATTAGACTATATTACTGTGATGTTTATTCAGCTCCTCACAAACTTCAAAACAAGAACAGTTTCAAAGCCATTTTAATATCTAATATGCAACTCTATAGGAGCAGAAACCATAGAAAAATTATAACGAATTCTAACCACACGCTTCTTGAGCAGAAGTTTGTCTAAGGCAATTAGTCTCTTTCCCATGCAAATAGCTGCAAATAGAACAGGAGATTATGAAATAATTTGTTGTCTATTTGTGCAACTGCTGTGGATCACTGGAGAACACCCTCAACAGGAAACACACTGTGGGCACACACTGCAGGTTGGGGTTTGGAAAATCACCACAAAATATCATCATTATTTGAGAGAAAGGGGAAAAAGAATCAAGAACCAAATATAAAAAACTCTGAGGGGTCTGCACCAACCGGGGCACAAACTTAAAATATAAAGTAAACGTGGAAAGAAAGGTTCATCAGCCAAGGCTAATGGGGTCAGCTTGGGAATGGTAAATGCCTCTACATCTGAGAAATTGCTCAGCTCACTCTGAAGTTTAATAGACATGGGCAACAAGGGTATTTTATTTTTAAAGCAAACAGCTGAATATCTATACCTATAGACTCACCACCAAACCAGTCCTCTTCTGCTGCAGGCAAGAGAAGCCTTCTGGAATGTTTGGCTCATAGTTCAATGTCTCACTGCTCAAATCCTGGCCTAGTATTCTGGGTTAATGGTTGGACTGGATCTTAGAGTTTTTTTCCAACCTTAATAATTGATTTTCTTCATGCTTTAGCCAGACTCCCTCAGTACCACATTTAATGGGAAAATCCTTTCTGGGGTCGGGACGACATTTCCAAGACACTCTTCCCCAGTCCATCCATCCCTCCCGAGTCATGGCAGGTTTCCCTCTGAGAGATCCAGAAGGGCAGCTGGATGGGCTGTGAAGCAGAGGGACAAAGTGCCACCTGGTCACTTTGGGGGGAGAAAGGCAAGAGGAGGAGCGGGGGCAGCGCTGTCGGCCCCGACATCGCTGGGAGTGCTCCACCAGCTTGAGTTTGGGCAAAAAGGCTTTTGGCAAACCAAGGAACTTTAAATGCCAGGAGTGAGTCATCCCTGGGAAGCAGAGCACGACAGACCTGCCAGCAGCTCGGCTGCTCTCTGCTTTCTCACGGTATGGTGAACTCTTTGTTAGTAGTCTGTGTAGCTTCTCTAGAAGGTATAATTAGAAGCAGGGATACAGGAGAGGCTTTTAAAAATAAAACAAGAAGGATGGCAAGTTATTAATGTAGGCGGTTCAGAGTTTAGTCTTTAATTTAAATCGAAGGTTAGTCTATGTAAAACAATAAATCCTGGAACTCCCTGAAGTGCTGTTGCTATTCCAGGCCAATAAAGTGGGAAAAGGGTGCCTTCCAATCCAGGGCAGTGTGTGCTCCCTGGTCATGCTGCACTCACACGTATTTCAAGGTGCATTCAGCAGGTGTTGAATGAGCAGGTCTGCACAGGAAATGCAAAATTATTCAAAGAGAAACAGGCCCCCCCGGGCAGTGGGCACAGCCCCAAGGCTGCCAGAGCTCCAGGAGCATTTGGATGACCCTCTGGGGCACCAGGTGGGATTCTTGGGGATGCTCCTGTGCAGGGCTGAGGGTTGGACTTGATGATCCCTGTGGGTCCCTTCCAACTCAGCACATCCTGTGATTCCATGAATACCGGAATCACCTCGTGTTTGTAACAACATGAATTGCCTTGGAGGGAAAACCCCAGCACTGGTGGCCCCTCTTTGAAGTGGTTCTTGCTGTGCTGGGTCAGGCAATGCTGGGCTGTTGGGAAATTTCTTGCAGAAAATGGGCATGTGAGCGACCCTGCGATTTTAGATGCAGTTATGTTGCAGGGCCTTGAAGGCTGCAGTGAGAAGCTGCTTGTAAGAAGCCTCTGTGGAGATCAACAGTGAAGAGGAATGTAAACTTAGAGAAGCTGCAGCAGAAGAATTGGAAAACAACGGCACAGAGAGAGATCACAAGAACTTTATTTTACACCAGTAGAGTTGCGTGTTATTCTCATTAATGAGTCACAGGGTGGTTTGCAGTGTATGGGCTATCTGGGTTATTTAAGGGGTGTTTTCACAGGGGTGGTTTGCAGTGTGTGTGCAGTGTGTGAGCTATCTGGGTTATTTAAGGGGTGTTTTCACAACAATAAACAGCATTACCTTGATCGTATTGGTCAGTTCGTGGTGTCCATAAGTTTCCCTCACAATACGGGGCCATCCCAGCCCAGGGAATTGCAGGTGCCCCCTCGCAGGAGGATCCATTTCAATGGTCATTTTACCCTTAGCCAGTGAAGGAACAAGCTGCTGCCTCGGGCACTTCTGCGCAAGGACACGGATCTTTCCCTGCTCGAGGCCACCTCCCTTGATGTGTGTTTAGATGACTTGAGGTAAAGCTTCAGAGTTTTCACCCTTTTTGTCGCTCTTCAGCCACGCAGAGACCCAGCTATTGCCTGGAAGCTTTATTACAGGAATACAGCCTATTAAACCAGACCTGATTTGGGACCAACCTCTATCCTGGTCTCTTGGAGGTAGGAAAGGTGCAAAATTAAATGGGCCAAATGGGGATTTATAAACAGACAGAGAAGAATGAGAATACACGAGCCTTAGACGAGCTCATCCTTCCTTCCCTGCTTCCTACCCTGAAATATCACAGCCCAGATTGATTTAAAAATCTGATGGTGACACAGGATTGCCCTGCGTGGGTTGCAAAGCATTTTAAGAAGGAAATAAAAAAGGTGGAACCTGTCCTACTTGTTAGGGATCACTTTCTAGATTAACATAACACCAGTAAACTCCAAAAAATGCAGTTTAAGAATTGCTTCTAAATAAGAACTAACTGCATAACATGCATGTCTGTCTAAATTTTAAGTGTCCACCTAATTTACTAGACAACTTTAACACTATTCTATTAGCCAGCTTTCAGCACCTCGTTCATGGAATGAAGGAATATTGATTCAGGATGGACCTTGCCACAAGAGGTTAATGAAAACCTGTGACTCCACTTGGAGAAAGAATTACTATAAATAAAACTACGAAACAGCAGAGAGTAAGAGGTGAATGAATTGTCTAGATCTAGAGAAATTCAACATCATCAATACTGCAACTGGCTGGCCAGTCCAAAAATACTGCTTTTAGGAAGTGCAGTCCCTGCCTGGTCCAAAGAAAGACATCTGCAGCAAAGAAAATATACATAGAAGCTGTCTGAATGCAGAGGCAGAAGGGGCTGGCATTCAGCTCTGGGTTTGTTGTTTTCTGTGTTATTTTTTTCTTTCAATGGCTTGGAGATGCCCAGTCCAAAGACTGTCTCACAGTACCCTCAGCGCTGCCTGAATCCAGCAGAACAGAAGCAATGTGGTTATTTTTGGTGGTCTTGAAATTAGAAGTGTGGTTATAAAGGGATTTTTGCTTCCCCTTGACTCCCACCCTCCCTCCTCCTGCTGCTTGAACAGGATGAGATGTGGAAGCATTTTGTTCTAACAGAACCAATTCAAGTACCAGAAGTGCCTTTGGAGGTTTTTGCTTTTCGCTGCTTTAGAGAGCATGGAAATGTCACATATTTTCAAATCAGAATGGAGCAAGCAGGGAAATCCCACTGTACCAGAGGAAACTTCCGTAGCTGGTACCGAGAGCCTGAACAAAACAGATGCAGCTCCTCAGGAGAGTCCGGGAACTGCTGAAGTGCCTTTTTTCCCCTTTTCAGTACAAAAAGCTGCTGTTGAAGCACTTACTGCTCTCGGCTGCTGATTGAAGGCTATTCACCAAGCCCATGTTCTTCACAAGTTAAACAACCTGGCGGGTTTCAATAATAGATATTTCAGAGAAATATTATCATCATCTTTTAAGTGCTGAAGTACAGCAGGATTTCCCCCCCCTCTACAGAAACAGATCGACCTATATCAAGTATTTTAGTCCACTGGTTAAAGGTCATTCTACAGAAGAAAGCCAGATATTCAGCAGAACATCGAAAGGTGGAGTTTCAAGCCGCAGCCCGTCTGACTGCAGGGTATTTACAGTGCACATGTGCTTCCCCATCCCGAGGATCTCGCTCAGCCTCTCCCCAGTTGCCCACTCCTGTTGGGAAACTTCTTGCAGAAAATGGACATATGAGCGACCTTGGTGCTTTGGATGCAGTTTTGCTGCCAGGCCTTTAAGACTGCAGGGAAAAGCTACTTGTAAGAAGCCTCCGTGGAGATCAACATGGAGAAGAATGTAAACTTAGAGAAGCTGCAGCAGAAGAATTGGAAAACATCGGCCACAGAGAGAGATCACGAGGACTTTATTTGACACCACTAGAGCTGTGTGTTATTGGCATTAACCAGTCCCAGGGTGGTTTGCAGTGTGTGTGCAGTGTATGGGCTATCTGGGTTATTGAAGGGGTGTTTTCACAGGGTGGTTTGCAGTGTGTGTGCAGTGTATGGGCTATCTGGGTTATTGAAGGGGTGTTTTCACAACAATAAACGGCATTACCTTGATCACACTGGTCCGTTCGTGGTGTCCCTGAGTATCCCTCCCGTTACACTCCCCCAGCAGGAGCATCTGCCGAGAGGAGGCAGATGAACAGCGGGTTTGCTGCCGCAAACAGCGCCGCTTGAAGCCGCTCTCCATCACAAAGAGCCCTTCTGGGGAGGCAGCAGGCGAGCCCCTCGTTTGCAGGAGTTTGGCCACGGCGGCACCCGGGACGAAGTCACTTTGTCCCCCCCTAAAGGTCGCTCCCACGTTCCATTAAGGCTCCGCATTTCACGCGAGCCCCGCGGTGCCAAAGGCTCGCCCGGCGCGGGGACCGCCCCGCGCTCCGCGAGCGGCGCCAGCCTTCCTGCGGGACCTTCCCGCGGGATCCGGGAGGGGGCAATGTCTGCCTTTGGAAAGGATTCCCGGCTCGCCTCCCCCCGTGCAGAGCCGCGGGAGCTGCGCGGGAGGGAACACACAGGGGCGCGATCGGGGACACCGCGAGCAAAGGCTCCGCTGCGGAGCGGGGCCAAGGGGGCTCAGCTCCAGCCAGCGCCGGAGGGGACCAGAATATCCACATTTCAACGTGAGATAAACGGAGAAATTCACCCAGCAGGGAAGAACGTCCTCGTTTCTTCCGAGCACAGACCGTCTGCCAAGAGCTTCGGCACCCAAATACGAGTTAACTCGATGCAAAACCCCGTGAAGAGCTGGTATCCCAAGTGACTATCCCGGCATTTCATTGAGCCCTGCTGGGAGTTTGAGGCTCTCACCGAGAGAAACACAAGGAATTATATATCGAGACTAATAGGGAATGATCAGCAGTATCTGCTTTACAACTCGGATTTTTAAAGCAGAGCGACACATAAACTCCTCCTGATCAGGTAGAACAAACCCAGAAAACCAACGCAGAGGACCCAGTTAAATTAAGCCCATTCATTCAACCCTCACAATTTATCAGGACCAGTTTGGGCCTCCTCAGACATCCAGAAACATTCTCAGCGTGGCCAAAGTGGGTACAGGAAAACATTTGCTTGGGAAACAATAAGATCCACCTGAGGGGTTTTTATTAAGTACAGTTGGGAAGTTTTTAAGTCCAGTTGGAAGCTTCTGTTTGAAAATGCCATAGGAAAAAAACACTGAGGAAGTTAAGGAAAACTACTCGAGTATTTAGGAAAACAACTAGGAATTTAGTCTTTTTTTGAAGGTTTAGAGATCAAAATTTATACAACTACAGAGTTCCATCAGTAAGTCTCAGATTGAAATTAGGAAAACCAAAAAGCCATGAAAAAACTCCTCATTTAAAGCAGAACCAGCAGTGGGAGATCCAAAGGGAACTGCCTAAACTGTCATTAAAACAAATAAGAGCAGCAGCCCCAGTTTTGCCCCAGAGCTCCTGATGGGTGGCCATAGCTGCAGGGTTGGCCCAATTCATGATTCAGCTCTGAAAATCAACCCTTTTCCTTGGGGAAGAACACCCCATACATTGATTTTGTCAGCCAAGAGGGTTTGTTTGGGGGTTTCGTTTGGTTTGGGATGGGGTCTTTTGTTTTGTAGGGGGTTTTTGGTCGCTGTTGGGTTTTTTTCCTGTTTTGTTTTTTAAAAGCATCAGAAATGAAAATTCTCCAGTGTGTGACTGCAAGAGAGTGCTGAGAGCTGCCTTGAGACATCCCAGCTGCTATAACCCCATTATAAAATCGATCCCTTTTCACAGCACAATAAAGCACCTCTGGGGTGCCTTTGATACATTTCAAAGGCTGAAAAAAGTGTTGTAAAGAGTGATGAACTTCAACTCCTCGAGGTAATGAGTTGCTGAATGCAGCTACAATGTCCTAAAATGCAGCAAAACTTCATGTTTCAAACGTGTCAACTGCACATATATGAAATATCCATCCTGATCTCCACTCATTTATTTGTAATGGTGCAAAATATTTCAGTGTTATTCTTAAAAATCTCTTTGCCAAGACAGAGAAAAAAACCTATTGCAGTGGCAAAGCATCATTTCATTAGAAGAGACAGGTATGGACTGGCAGAGGGTAAATAAGGCCTGGATGGAAATGGGACAGCTGGAAGTTCTACGACAGCCTTGGCACAAGCAACGTGCCTTGTGAGCTCCAGCCAGGCTTGTGGGACATGGCAAGGGACTTCACATTCCATCCTTAGGCTGAGTCCATGGATATGACACAATCTGAAGGAGCCACACCTTGTCTCCTTCCTTTGGAAAAGGACCTTTAATCCATTATCCATCTCCAATCTGCCCCCAGACACTGTGCAGCTGTGGGGAGCAGCCCAACCTCCCAGGGTTCTGCCCCGGGAATATGGTATCACAATTCAGGGATCAGAAATTGACTGGTTTTTTGCTGGCTCCCTCCCATTCCTTTGTGCCCCATCAGCATTTCTGCCCACTCACAGGGGAATGAAATGCTGTTTTCCTTTCACCCCCAGGGTTACAGACCTGAGCAGCCTGGTGTGGTGGAAGGTGTCCCTGCCCTCGGAACGAGATGAGCCTTCAGATCCCTTCCAAGCCAAACAGCTCTGGGGTTCCCCAAGCCCCTGTTAGCCTGTGGGCTGCCTCTGCTCCTCCATAAACACCTCCTTGGAACTGCTCTGCTGACGGCAGCGCCCGAGGCCAGGGGAAGTCTGATCCTATCTGGAATTCTGGCTGCAGCACTGCCTGTACGCCTGGTGTGCTCCAGATTCCAGTATGGAATTTGGAGATACAGGCAGAGTGGCAGCCAGCAGCTGGCACTCCCTGCCTCCCCCCTGGCACACCCAAGGCTCTCCACAGCCTGAGAATCCTCAGTTCATTCATGGATCCAGCCTGTGAATCCTTAGTTAACGTATGGATCCAGCCTGGGAATCCTTAGTTAATGTATGGATCCAGCCTGTGAATCCTCAGTTCATGTATGGATCCAGCGTGTGAATCCTGAGGTCATGGATGGATCCAGACTGGGAATCCTCAGTTCATGTATGGATCCAGCCTGGGAATCCTGAGGCCATGTACGGATCCAGCCTGGGAATCCTCAGTCCATGTATGGATCCAGCCTGGGAATCCTGAGTTCATGAATGGATCCAGCCTGGGAATCCTGAGGTCATGGATGGATCCAGCCTGGGAATCCTCAGTTCATGTATGGATCCAGCGTGTGAATCCTGAGGTCATGGATGGATCCAGACTGGGAATCCTCAGTTCATGTATGGATCCAGCCTGGGAATCCTGAGGCCATGGATGGATCCAGCCTGGGAATCCTCAGTTCATGTATGGATCCAGCCTGGGAATCCTGAGGCCATGGATGGATCCAGCCTGGGAATCCTCAGTTCATGTATGGATCCAGCCTGGGAATCCTGAGGTCATGGATGGATCCAGCCTGGGAATCCTCAGTTCATGTATGGATCCAGCACTCCAGCAGAGCTACACCAGCGCCACGCTGGGGATCACTTTCCTTTTATATAAATGCACCTAACTTAAATTTTCACACAGTTATAGCTTTCCTAACGCCTGACAAGTTCTTAAAACAAAACCAGAACAGAAAGACCACAATTTTATTTGGCATTTATAAATGTAATTGCACACATGTGCCTTTGCAGGTGTTTTATCTTGGACAGCTCTGGCTGCATGTCCCAATCCCACCCTGGAGGTCCCAACACCACAGCCCTGGGCTGTGCTTGGGAAAGCCCTGCTGGCAGTGCCCATGTGGGAGCTCCGGGTTAACAGAACCATGGAATGGGTTGGATTGGAAGAGACCTTAAAGCCCATCCTGTTCCACCTCCTGCCATGGGCAGGGACACCTTCCACTATCCCAGACTGCTCCAAGCCCTGTCCAGTCTGGCTTTGAAGACTTCCAGGGTTGTTCTGGTAGGGTCAGTTACAGACACAGTCCTGAAGATGCCACTTTCCTTCCACCTAAATGGAGATTATCAGGATCACACCTCATTTGCAGGGCTTGGGTTGGCCCTTTTTCAGTTGACTCGTGCAGGTCTGTGCACTGAGGTACTGAGCTCCACTGGGATCATTGCACATCCCTGGGGGGCAACACCTACACACAGCAGGACGTAAGGACCTCAAATTCTCCTGCAGAATGAGCTTCTTCACGGGCAGTGTCCATCCATGGGACTCTCCCGGGGGCGCAGAGGAGCCTGGAGAGGACTGCTGGCCAGAACACCACTGGATGAAGTGCCACCAACCCCCCTTGCAGGCAGGAAAACAGGCAGCAGAGAACCCCAGAGTCACAGAATGGGTCAGGTTGGATGGGACCACAGCAGGCCATCTGGTCCCACCTCCCTGCTCCAGCACATGGCACAGGATTGTCTCCAGACAGTTCTGGAAGGTCCCCACGGTTCACTCAGCTAATATTTGCACATCTGAAGAGATGAACACAAGACATGAAATCCAGCACAGAGGGCACCAAACCATACCCTGCTCAAAGCCTTGAGCCACCACAAGGTGTCTTTATCTCTGCTTTGGGCCTCTGAACGCTGATGGACTGGCAAGTAACCCAGAAGGCCAGCAGAGCACCCAAAATCCTGCACTGCCCCTGCCTTGCTCATGCTCAAGACCTAAATTGTCATCTAAAAATATAAATAATCCTCCTTTTACTCCATGCACAGCAACCCAGGGCAACCAGCCAAAGCTGCTGGATCATCTAAAGGATATCAGTTCTTTTTTACATTAAGGTTTTGCATAAAACACCATTTCTTGGAAAACAGATCGCTTCAGTCAGTGCCATCAACTTAAACTCCAGACCTATAAAACTTCAGTAAAGCTTCCATGTAACTGAACATAATTTAGAATCTATTAGGACCTTCAAGTAAATCAACTAAGTGAAAGTAATGGAGGTAAAGTGTTTACTTAAATGCCAAGTTAGACAATATGAATATTCCTTAGGAGGCTTTCTGTGCATGGAGATAAAAGATTAAGTGCAAACTGAACCAGAACTGACCTACAATGCACAACATTAACACATCCAAGGTGTTCTTGACATGCCTCAAATATGTAGAGCATCCTGGAGTGCCATTTAGAGGGGCAATAAGGAAAGGGAAAGAACAAGGAATTTCATGTGGTCGGTGTTTCCACCACTCCCTTGGGTGCAGCTGTTGGAAGTTTGGGGTTCTGACCCAGCTCAACATCCATCATGAGACACCAGAAGACAAATTCCCATCAAAAAGAAATGCACTTTGTATCATCTTTTACCAGCAGTAAAAGCCACTCCCAGCCCTCCCAGTCCAACACGGGCAGTGCTTTTACTCCTCTCCAGTAACTCCGAGTCTCATCTGACAGGCTGAGACAGGAGGGAAAACACAACCCCCAGAGAGAAAGCAAGATGCTCTCATTGTTTCTGCAGAGCCCCTCAAAAGCAGAGTGAGCCCTCCAATAACACGTGTTTCTGCCTATAAATAGGTATGTTTTATGCACAGGATTACAAACTGCTTGGAAAAGATTTGGGAGCTATGGGATCGCTGAGCTCCATGTTTCCACACCCCACACTGGGAGAAGTATGGCTGACACCACAAAGCTTTTCTCCAGGTTTAAGTTTCTCCCCAAACTATGCCGGATATGGTCCACTGGGGGGAAAAAATCCAAATATAGGCCAAAATTCTTTTATTCTGCTTCTTTCCAGCCAATTCCTTTGAGTGGGGCCACCTCCCTGTACTAAGAAACAAGAGCTCGACTCGGTGCATCCTCAGCTCTCCAAATGTGCTGCTGGGATGGGTGATTGACTTGAAATGCCAGTGCTGCCTCTACCAAAAAATTTCCATGGGTAAAAAACTATTTACCTGAGCTTTTAATTACTCACTCTTTGTACTACCAGTTTGTCACACCAGTTGGTATAACAATGGATTGCATACAAATGCTGTGGTATGACACAGAATGGCTGGATAAATAACTGTGTTTCTATTTAGCATTCAAAATCAAAAGCCTTCTTAGAGGTTATGACAAGCTCAGCCTAATTAGGCACAAAATAACAAAGCATCAGGGACATTTCATTTTATGTTATAATTACTTACATTATGTTCTTTTCACATGTGCTAATTTTTGCTGCCTTCACAAGTGTTTGCAGTGGGTTCTACAGTGGTTATAGCAATCAAACTTTAGGATCCAAACATCTTTTCAAGTTAACTTTTATCTTCGTGGAGTCTGGATGGCATCTTTTTTTTTATGCAACCAATTGGCATAAAAATTACTGAAGTGGAAAATGAGCAATCGAGTGTCACATTTGCCAAGGCACAACGTGTAAGAAACATCAAAGTATCAGGAACATCAGAAATCCAGGCAAATCCATTGGGCTTTAGGACTGAGAAGTAGATGAATGAAGAACACTGGAATAAACCCACAGAGAGAAAAAAAATGGGGAGGAAGACTGGAATGGAGAAATGAGACAGCAGGAAATGGAGAAAAAATGGGTACAGAGGGAAGGGAAAACATTAGGATTTTTTCCTCCTTAAGAACATTATGAAAATAAAAATCTCTGGAAATCTGAGCACTTCATGTCGGTGCACAGTCAGAGTGAGGCTGATCTGGCCAGAGCAGTATTTTTGATTTTTGCCTTTCAAAATCAGCTCTTTTCTTTCATTCCCTGTGTAATGGTTAAAGGAGAGACCTTGGACACACCCCCACTGCCTGGGCAGGGAGCCCAGAGCACGGGGGAACACGGGCAGCCTTGGGGTCCCACCGCCTGAGGCAGCACCCACAGTGACCCAAACTACACTGGCACTTGTACCCATCCCCAGGGTAACCCAACAACCTCCAAAAACACATGTGGAAACAGGAATAAAGTGACTTCCTCAGGCAACTGTCTGTGCTCAGGCAAAAAGCCCTGATGAGACCGACACTTTACATTTAGAAACAACCAAAGCCACCAAGAGCCAGGGCAGGGAACGGGGAAAAAAACAAAAGGCAAACTGAATTGCTTTTGAATTGAATTCCCTTTCCTACCTCCTCTCATTTTCCATCACCCAGGAACCATTCTTCACATCTAGCAGGGTGGGAACTGAATTCTTATCAACAGACTCAATCTTAGTCACCCAAACAGACCCATAAATCCACCAGAATTACTTTTATAAAGATAAACACAAGTGGCTTACAATTTACCTGACGTTCTGACTGCCTACTGCACCCTTGAATATGGAAAGCAATAACTAGGAGGTTGGTACGAGAAGACCAAAACATCAAACCCTGGATGTGGCAGTGACAAAAAAGGTTCCCTGTGGCTGAGAACAGAGGGCAGAGCCCCAAAGCACAGCCATGGAGCTGCAGATCTGCTCTAACATGTGCAAGCTTCACATTCCCAGTCATCAAGCCTTTAGAATATTTATTTCTTATTTTAATTAAAAGGCCAATCCACCAAATAAACGGCCCCCATCTCATTATTATTCTCTCCCCTACGCCTGATGGAAGCTGCCATTCTCCAGTGGGATGATTATCCTTCCTTCCAGGCAGCATCTTTAATTCACCTGTCAAGCACCACCTTTCAGGTTTCTCCTTCCCTCCTGGGTGCAGCCCAAATTGTGTTCTTGGCAGCAGTTGCCCCTCAGTCTTCACTAGGACTGCAGTTCTTCAGTCCTCGCTGAGCTGCCTTCACATTCAGTTCCCAACCCTGCGAAACCCCGTTCTCTGTCCCTTTTGTTCCCTGTCCTGCTCCTGCTCCCTCTCCTGCTCCCTCTCCTG
>VWZG01008506.1:46610-93217 GCA_013396735.1 Grallaria varia
CCACCCACCCACCCTGTCCTGCCCTTGGGTGCTGAAGGAGAAGCCACCCACTCCTTGTCACACTGCAGGGACAACACCCCAGCAGAGAACACCGCTGGTTTTCCTGAACCAGCCAATGTTACCCGTCCCTTTGGATGGGAATGTTGATCTTTGCCACCAAAATAAATCACCTGGTAGCTGGGAAGAAGGCAATCTGCAAGATTTAAGGCCCTACAGCTGTCTTAGGGCTGGCAGGGAGCTTTAAAAGCAAAGCACGTGCTCTGAGTGTTTGAGACTGCCACCTGTGAATGGATTTAAAACAAAAATGGTACCACAGAATCATGGAATGGATTGGGTTGGAAAGGACCTCAAAGTCCATCCAGTGCCACCCCTGACATGTGCAGGGTCACCTCCCACCAGCCCAGGGTGCTCCAAGACCCATCCAACCTGGCCTTGGACACTCCCAGGGATCCAGGGGCAGCCACAGCTCCTCTGCCCACCCTGTGCCAGGGCTGCCCACCCTCCCAGCCAGGAATTCCTTCCCAATATCCCATCTATCCCTGCCCTCTGGCAGTGGAAAACCACTCCTCCTTGTCCTTAGAAATAATCTCTCTCCATCTTCCCTGTAGCTCCTTCAGACACTGCAAGGCCACAATGAGGTCCCCCCAAAGCTTCTCCTCTCCAGGCTGGACAGTCCCAGCTCTCCCATCCTTCCCTCCCAGCAGAGATGCTCCATCCTCTGCCCATCCTGGTGGTCCCTCTGGTCTCCCCATGTGCTCCCTGTGCTGTCCCCAGGGCTGGAGGCAGCTCTGCAGGGAGGTCTCACCCGAGCAGAGGGAAGGGACACCATCCCCTCCCTCCACTGCTGTCCCAAAATGGCAGGTGCTTGGGAAGGAAGGTTCCCTGCAATTTGGTTTTTGTCCTAAAATTACTCAGCAATCACATAAACATTGACAACCCTCCCACCTGTTTCACACTGAGGGTTCCACTGTCCCCTGTCACAGTAACACCCCAGAGCATGACACAAAAAGGCATTATTGGCCACCAGGACTATAATTCTGTTATAATATGATTTTCCCCTACACACACATTTAAGAAAGCATCGAAATCAGAATTTTAGAGCCACTCAAGAACCACAAGTTTACTGATGTGTCCCTTTATTACCCAGGTATTTCCCCACGGGACAGGAATCACCATGACCTGCAGATGGCTAAGGCAGCACCACTTCATGGTCCGTGGCTCACCACCCCTATGGACCAAGCTCCAGCTCTCTGCCCTGCTCTCCCTGGGTCACTGCTCAGGCAGCCTCAAAGTGTTAAGCTCTTAATGCCTCTTTTCTTGACCAAACTGTTCCTGCATTGTTGGGCTTTTCAATGACTGTAATTATCTCATGTAGGGCTACAAATTACACTTTTCTACAGGAATATTACTTATAAATAGAGGTTTTACTGCCTTCCCTCTGGAAATGAGCTTGTTGGGTACCAGCTCTTGTAATATTTCGACAGCATGTGGGCCTCCTACTTCTCCTTGAGCCCAGTTTCCCCAGTCCGAGTGTACTGGGAATCCAGCATTCTTTCGGAGGTATGGAAGACACGACCCCCCCTTCAGCCTTTTGTCATTCCATTGAGAAGCTGACACTTGTGCCCAAGGTCACAAGCCAGTGTTCAAAATCAACACGAGATATCCATTTCTCCAGATCCATTCCTTGGCCAACGCTGGCATGATCAGGGTCTGGAACGGGGAGTCTTTGAGCCACCCTGTGGTCGGTGGGACGAGGCACCACCAAAAACCTTCTCGTGCTCACCTTCACATCACCACCTTTCATTTGCTCCTCCCTGCAGACAAACCCAACACCCCGGTGCAGGGGAGGGGTGGAGTGCCCGTCCTGTGCCAGCAGGGCAGGAGCAAGTGCTGCCAGTGAAACCCCTCCTCGTTAATGCTCTTAATTAGGCGACCGCCTCCAGTGAAGCATGGATCCAGTTCACCCAGACAAAAATCTGCTCTGAGCAAATTATCTGCAGGCAGATTTGTTACAGAGCAGTGTTCGAGTGCTGTACCCCAGCTCATTAGCAGACGCTGATCCCACTAAGTAATTAGCAGGTTTCCTGAGCTCTTAATCCTGCACTGACACGTAGCAGAGGGAAGGATCCGTGGGAAGGACAGGGCGGTGTTGGGATGGGGAGCCCTGAAGGAAATGGGGTGGGAATTTGAGCACCCATGGGCTAAGGTGGACTGAAAGCCTTATGTTGTCGTAAAGTTCGAGGCAGGTCAAAGAAACGACATCGTATTGTTCCAAAAATAGGACAGGAACTTTATTGCATTGGTGGAATAATGCAATGTGAGAGAAAGAGAGTGAGAATGTGTAGTATCAGAGGCTGCGATTCTTATAGAGCTGAGTCTGGACACATGTCCAAGGACCATTGGTTTCTCTATACATAAATAATTCCTAATTGGCCACACAAACCACACACGTCAGTAAACATGACTCATCACTTTAGAAACTGGATATCTGTTCCAGGTGTTACAGCTTTCCTTCCGTGCATATCACTCTGACGTGTGCAGATGGTTCCTGGCATAGTCCAACTATTCCACAGAGACCCCAGGCCAGCTGGAGTCTACCCCACACAGCCTTAGACCCTTCTGCTGTCACACTGGAGACCATCGCCTGGAGATGGACCTGGGAAGGACACTCCCTTCAAATGTATGGAGGTCTGCAAAGCCAGGGGTTCATAACTGCCCTGGATGGGGCTGCTCTGCCTCGTCAGCCTGATCAGGGTGACCTAATTGTGGCCTTCCACGACCTGAAGAAAGATGGAGAGGAACTATTTCCAGGGGACTGGAGTGACAGGAGGAATGGTTTCCCACTGAAAGAGGGGAAACTGAGGTGAGATATTGGGAAGAAATCCTTCCCTGTGAGGGTGGGCAGCCCTGGCACAGGGGGCCCAGAGAAGCTCTGGCTGCCCCTGGATCCCTGGGAGTGTCCAAGGCCAGGTTGGACGGGGCTTGGAGCAACCTGGGATAGTGGAAGGTGTCCCTTGGCAGGAGGTGGGGCTGGATGGGCTTTAAGGTCCTTCCAACCCAAGATATTCCATGACTTTACTGTCACATCAACAACAAGTTGTTTTGCAACTGCTCCAAAACGGTGAGATTTTCAAAACCTCATAAAATGACATCAACTCTGCCCTTGGCCAGAGCCAACCAAAACAGCTCGTTCTCCCCTTTGGCTGGGAACACTCAGGGAATTCACAGGTCAAAACTGAAAACAAAACCACTGGGCAAAAATCCTGGGTGCTGCACAACATACAATATGCTATTTTAAAAGGAAAAGCAAATTTAAAAAAACCCCTCAAGCAGTCACAGGGGCGACAGCTGGAAACCAGCACAAGGAGCTCCCTCTGTGGTGGGACAAGAACAATTCCTTGGTCTCAGTACCTTGAAACACTTTAAAACCTCTGGAGTTTTCCACACCATGACTACTCGCACGTCCAAGCTGACACTGCTGAGTCAGTCCCTTAAGCACTGCACACTTAAAGAACTTTTGAAGTCAATTAATTGCAGATAAAGGCAATTGTAGCAGATAAAATTCCTGTTACAAATACAAAATCAACTGAAAACCAAGCAAAGGTTACTCAGTGTCTGCCTTTAATTTCCAGGTTGTAACTGGAAAATGTAATCCAAACTAGAAAACCCCACTCGTCGTGACTTGCTGGATATTGATCAAGAGTTCCCTGTTATTATCAGGTATTCACTCTAAATGGCCCCAACTCTAAATGGCCCCAACTCCAGTAATTTATAATAAAATCTGATTATTATGCTCAGCTACAACATTCAGGTAGAGAAGAAGCCATTTATAGTTTAAGGAACAATATTGGCCAGCCCCCATTACAGAGACCCCAGAGCAGAAGGCAGGTTGGAACTGCTCCCATCAGCCCTAAACCAGGTTCATTTGTTTGGACAGATAATTATATTCCTTTTTCTTCCTTCTCCAATGATGCTGGTGAGCTGATTCGTTTTCATTCTAAAAAAGTCCACCAGTGGTACTTTAAAACCAGTTTTGTTCAGACCAAAAGAGTCACTATAAATATTAATGCTGTTGATTTTGTACTCCATATATAGCAAAGGTGTTACCTGCACTTTAAAAAAGCAGTTTATTCAATCAATGGTGTAGTAATTGAATAATTTAGCTTTCATAAACAGGCCCAAAGTAACTTTTCTGAGCGGAAATCTCCCTGCCCTCAGTGAACAGAGACCAGAACTCTTTCCTCCCCCCAAACAACACCCAGGCTGTTTGCTTGTCCCCCATGGTGTTACCAGCTCTCCATTAAAGGGATCCACAACTTCCTCCACTCAATTTTTTTCCCCACAAATTGATCTTTCAACAGCCTTAGAAATCCCTGGAAATGGCACAATAACTCCTTCCATTTTCACAGGTGAAACAACCACATTGAGGTTTATCTCGGAGTTCCACTGACATCCAAGTGAAGAGCAGGAGCAGGAAAACCTGGGATGGGGGATAATCAATGGAAAGCCACTGGAAGTTCAGTCACTTGTTGTCCTCTGTGTCCTGTCCGTCCTGACAAAGGGAGGCAGGTGGACAACACCAAAGGGGGGTTTCCCAAAACACCTCCCACTGCTACAGAGTCTTTGAGCAGTTAAAGACAAAAACACCTGAGCATCCCTCTCCCCCACCGTCCATCATTTGCAGCTCAGAGCAATCCTAAATGGGAATTGCTGCTTCAGAGACAGCAGTCTTACAGCCACTGAAAAGCTGGAGAGGCTTCTGATTTCAGGCGTGATTCGATGCAGAGTTGACACAAACTGTTTATTAACATGAGTTTCACTTCTCACCTAAAGCATCAACCACACAGCTCACAAAGCTGCATTCTTGAGGGAAGCAGGAAAAAATACATGAATAACAGTGACCTGACATTATTTATTCATAGATTTGCACTCAAACACACACATTGGAAGGTCCCACTGATCTCCAGAGGGAAGTTTAACTAAAGTCATCTTTGCCTAAACCTTACGCAGCATCAGTGAAACGGTGACATGTCGGCCAGGGTGGAAAAGGGCAGGAAAAGAGCAAAGTGAGGAGCAACACTTCGTGTCTATGCCAGAACAGACAGGAATGTAGCCTGGAGATCAACGGGAAAGGCAGGTCCTGCACAGGGAAAGCCACGGTGAGAACCACTGAGGCAGATAAAAACACTGTGTGTGTGTCTGCACATGAAGTGGGGAGGGGAAAACAGAACCACGTGTTTCTGAGGAAAGGAAGAAAGTCAGAGGTGCTCCTTACAACAGCAGGCAAGAAATTGGAAACATGTCATCGTCAACATAACAAAGGAAAAAGCAGGAGTTTGAGTCCCCAGAAGGCTTCAGAGGCTAAGAGAGACCCTGAGAAACCTGGAAATACTTTAAAGAGACGGTACAGGTCAAAATGGATTGAGTTTTCCCTGTCTTTTACACATACAAAATGTATTTTAAAGCATTAGAGGAAAATGCAGTTTGCTCTTATGTTCCAGCATATTTGTTCGTGCTTCTGAGAGGCAAAATCACAGATTTTTTTCTTTGAAAGCCTTTCCTCTATCTCCTGTTTTCCTCTCTCACCATCCCCACCTGAAACCAGCACCACAACCGGCTGTTTACTCTGCCCCTCCTGCCCTGGGGTCTTCAGGGGATGGTGTGTCCTGCCCTGCGTGTCCCTCAGAAAGCAGCACAGCCCTGATGAGGTGCTCAGGACAGGCTGGCTGGCCTAGGGGACAGCTCTGCCATCCCCTCCGTGTCACACTGAGTGACAGGGGGCAGCTGAGCCCGTCCCTGGTGCCAGGAGGGATCACCCAGCTGACTGGGAAGCTCTGCTTCATCCATTTGGCCAAAGCCAGGGTGGGCAAACCAGGGCTGAGAGGGAAGTCAGGTCTCTGCTAAGACAAACGGACTCCAGCAGGGCACAAACTCAAACCAGTCTGCCCAGCTGGGCTGTGCACCAGTAGCTCAGACTGGGCTCAGCACTGTGTGTTGCTCCTCTGCAGGCACAGCCCTGGCTTTGGCAGCTGCACCTTCCCCAAGGCATCAACAGCAAGGCAAAATTTCAGTCATTACATTGGTAACACTACAGCAAAATTCAGTTTGCCAGGCCTTTTTTGGATCTAAAACTGGTGCTTGCCATATTATGCACAGTAGGAGAGGCTCCCAGCCTTCCTATATTCCAATGTGATGAATCCCACCGTGGTACTGAGATACTCTCAGAAGTAATCTAAGCTTTAGAATTAAATCACTGACTACAGCAGCCTGAAGAAGGAAAAAAAAAAAAAAAAGATCAATAAAAAAAGATTCACTGCAAAATAAGCTTCTCTGAATGAGAGGGAAGTAATTTTGTGTCAAAAGGAAATGAGCCTTGGTGTGTTCTGGTCTTTGTAGCAGGTCACTTTAAACGAAGGGCTTTCCACAACAGGGTCAGTGGCAGAGCACACAAACCTCAGTGAGCCCACGAAAGGCTGGCGCTGTCCCCTCCTAGGGAAGCCTGTCAGTGTCCACAGCAGGTGCTGGCCATGAGGAAGCCAGCCTGCCCAAGCTCCAGCCGCTGGCCCAGGCAGGAGGTGCCCGGGTGACGCTGGGACCAAGGACCGGCGGCGCGTTGGCATCGACACCCCCACGCTGAGCACGGAGCTGCTGCCAAAGCATGGCAGTGAGAGCTCACCCATCTCCCCGTGGGACACGCACGGCCCTCAGCCCTCCACCCACGGCCACAGACCCCCGGGCACTGCGGAACAGGATCCCTCCCCAGAGGGACCACAGGCTCTGGGCTGCCTGCTCCCACTGCCAGGCTGGGGTGACCTGTCCCAGCAGCTCTGGCACCGACCCCGTGGGCACACGGGCACAGGCTGCTGCTGCTCTCTGCTTGGCACCGCAATGCAAAGACATTTTTCACCCTTCGCAGCCACAAATGAGCACAGTGGCTGTAATAAACTGGTTAGCTTTGTTCATGAAACCGTATATGGAGGTAGGGACATTCTTCGCCTCTCTAGAGTTACTAGCATCCGGATAAGTAAACAATTGCTAATTGATGATTAACTTCAGCCTTCATCCCAGCGACCACCAAAAGGCAGATTAGGACCACCTAACAACAGCGTCAACACAATCCACAATGCAGAAGACATCAGCTGTAATGAATGACTTCACTTTGTTCGTAAAATCATAAGTAAAGAGGGTATTCATCTGCCTATCTAAAAGTGACAGGAATGTGAAGAGACCCCTGCTTATCGAAGGCCAGGAGTATCCAGTTAAAATAAGCTTCACGCCCTGGTGATTTACATATGAGAGGGGGACATCTCCCACCTCAAGACAATTAGGGTAATCCTTACATCCTGACAATTTACACTTGAAGGAAAACATCCATCACCTAAAAACAACTTCAAGGACCTCCAAAAGGCAATTTACCGGACACCCATAACATCAGCCACCACCTATACAACTCAAGACTGTATAAATAAAGAGACTCTTCCCCATGTGGGGGCAGCTTATGGAGGAGCACTGTCTCCCCGACTGCCCAGTGCTGTTTGCTCTCTTGTCGCTTGCTAATAAATTCAATCTTTGATTTAATACAAATGGGCTCTTCCAATTTGTCACGAGCGTCTATAACAGTCGCCAAATCACCTGGACAGCTCTTCTGGTTGTGTTTCTCACTAGCACACGCCTTTCCCTCTTTGCAACACTTAAACCCCTCCTTCACCAACACTGCCACCGGCTGAAAATCAGATTAGACTGTGACAATTATTTGTTACGAACTGAAAACCTGAAGGGAAAAAAAGCCTGCCCAGCTTTGCCCGCTTGGCTCTGCAGGGCCCAGGTGTGATGTGCCTTCTGGGCAGCATCCCTGGGTGGGAGGCAGCGAGGCAGGCACTGCCTCGGAGGTGGCAGGTCAGGGAACAGGGAAGAGACAAAACAGAGAAGGATGGTCTTTCAAAGTGAAGCTCCCAGTTCTCCAACTGAGATATTAGGGAGGAGAAGCAGCGGTGATGCGTCACAAAAGGACAAATTCAATCCACTGGTTTGAAGCATGAGTGAAGTGAGAGTCACCCATCAAAACATCACCGCAGGAAGGGCCAAGCCTCAGGTGTGAGATGTGGTTCAGACCCAGCTGGATTTCCCAGATTTCTGTCGGTCTAGACTGGAAACTCAGACACACTGGCACTGCTCTAGCTGAACAATTTTATTTGTTGGTGTCATTTTCTTTGGATGCCGTAAGTGCACCGGCCACTTTCTGCCTCCCTGGTGGTCCATGTGCATTACGGCTCCCAGAGACCGAAGGGATGACAACTGCAGGGATGTCAGCCTGGGCAGGTGTCAGGAGAGCAGAGATCAAAGCTCAGACGTGCCCCACAGCAGCTCCCCTGACCATGTCACCCCCCCGTTCCCTGTGCTGGATTCCTGGCAGTGCCAGCGGGAATGGGGGGCTTTTACAGTCCCTGCTCTCCGTGCAGGCTGCAGTCCCTCCCCACCCAGGGGAACCCAAGCTGCAAAGCCTGTGACAAACACAACCTCTCCAATGCTAATACACACACTTTAGCAAATAGGTGACAAAGTGAAATCCGGGGATGCGTTTTCCTGGGATGCACAGACAGCAGGGCCCCTTGGCCTGTGTGCTGTGATGGCGCCAGCCAGGACAGGGCTCTCCAAAGGAGGGCTTTGGAGCACAGCTGGTGTTGGACACACACCAGTCTGTGCCCCTGCCAAGGGTGGGGTTTGCACCAGAAACACGAGATGTGACACGTTTACCCCTCCTGCTCCTCCAGTCCATCCCAGCACTGCCACAGTGAGCAGGTTCCCCCACCTGCCTGGTCTTGGACAGGTCTAAACCTCAGAGCTGGAATTCACACAAGAGAGGAGCCCATCCTTCCCTCGATGGGACAAACCACAGGCCAAGGAGAGAGTGAAAATGAGCCTGATGGCAGGAAAAGAGTTTTCATTAGAGAAATGCTTCTAGGAAGGAAAATGGGGCAAAATGAGCTGGATTTGAAAGCCTCTTTCAAATGGGCTGAATTTATTCTGGTTTCTTGGATGGCTTGTTTTTTTTCCAGGGCAGCTCTATCCCAGAACTAGAACAGTGGGGTTTAATTTTGTTTTTCATTTTCTTACGTGTTATTTTCTTACTTTTTCCCCTGCCTCCCTTTCATGCAGTTGGTTCAATAAGTGAATATGGCAGGCCCCTTTCTTCACTTGGCAGTCAGCACAGGACTGGCCCCTGCACGTGCTCTGGAGCCTGCAGAGGTGTGATGTGTCCAGTGACCATCCACAGCCCTCCTCCCCCAGTAACTTCTCCAGAGCTCTGACGCCAAAGCTCCCTATTGAACTGCAGCCATGTTAATTAATTCTAATTTTAGTTCCACCTCTTTTTGACCACCAATAAATCCATGTTGCTTTGCAATCCTGAACTGGGATATGTTCCAGCATTAGAGAATTTGGCATTTTAAAACCATTTCTGTGCCTACACCCCAACTGCCAGTAACCTCAGTAATTCTGGCAGATGAAAATACCTACCTGTGTGCGTTAGGGCTGGGTAAAGGCTGTGGGATGGCAATTCCAGCAGCAGTTTCCTCCTGGAACTGCAGACGAAATAGCACAGCAATGGCATTTGGTATGGAAATGGCTCTCTTTGCAGAAAGAACATGATCTGTGTGTCATTACAATATGCTGAAGTTCTTCCAAGGAATCAGCTACTGCAAATGGCAATTCTGCAACAAAACCACACTCGCTGAAAATCCTTTACTTGCTCCTGATGTAGGTTTTACACCAAGACAAAATTTTAATTCTTATACATAAACACCCTTTCTTTTGTTCTATAGAGCCTTTTAGAGATAAGTAACCACAGTAAGATTGTTTTATTAGTCTGCAGGCTGCAGTCCAACTCTTCCTCGGGCATTTTATAATCTAATTGTATTTCAAAGAGCTGCCAGAAAGACTAATTTTGTTTAATTCCAGTAACAGACCCATGTATCCCCAACCAAGTGTTGCTTCTGTGCTGGCAGCTCTTACCTGCTGCTCTCACGGGAGGCAGAGCCTACCTGGAGGTTGGTTTCATGGCTGAGGAAACGCTTGCAGCTGCTGCCAGGGCAGGCTGCCGTGGCTCCAGCACCCTCTACCCTCCATATCCTCAGGCACCTTCAAATTCGAGTCCAGCACAGAAGAATTCCACTCGTTTGAAACACCAAGTGATAAATAACTGGGTCTGAGTGGGGGAACAGAGCACTTGTTAAGCTGCAGAGGTGTCAAGGCTGCCCAGCTCAGCGTTCCTGCCCCTCGGGAGGGTCCCAGCCCCAGCACATCCCTCTGGATCAGCTGGAATTCTCCAGTGAAGGGCAGGGGTGGGATCTGGCCTCTCAGGAGCAGAGGAGCCTGATCAATAATACACAGCACAGTAAAAGTATAATTGTATTATACCTATAAGACAGATTTAGAGCATGATACTTGTCCCACTTACACACATTTCCAGTCTAACAGTCAGCACAGTGTGAACAGAATTTTGGTTAATCCCACCCAGGATTCTCTCTGGGTACGTTCTGGAGCTCAGTACGATATCACAAACAGTGACAAACACTCAGAAATATCATATTTAGAGACCAGCTCACTTATTAAACGTTCAGCCTCACCTAGCTACAGAGGTAAATGAAAACCCACGACAAACCCCTCTCTTTCTGAGATGCCCATTCTGGAGTGACTGTTAAACTCGCCAGCTCACACCCGGAATGATGGATGGGCAAACCTTCATCCGCTCTGGCCCTTCTGCCCAGACACCAGCACTGCGTGAAGAGTGGGAAATGCAGCTGGTGCCTGGCACAGGGACTTGGCAGGGAAGTGCTCTGGGCCAGTTCCCGATCCCCCAGTGGGCTGAGGAGGTGGCAGGAGTTGGGCACTCCCTGTGCACACCTTCAGACATTTGGGCACAGCTCTGAGCAGGCACCAGCACCATCCTGGAGGGCTGGAAGGTCCCAGCTCCTCAGCACTGCACCTGGCACCCGCTCATTCACACAGACAAGCTGCTGCACAGAATGGGTCACCATGGAGGGACCACCGTGGGTCACCTGGTCCCACCTCCCTGCTCAGGCAGGGCCATCCCAGAGCACATGGCTCCTCAGGATTGTGTCCAGAGGGGTCTGGAATATCCCTAGGGAGGAGACCCCACAGCCCCTCTGGGCAGCCTGGGCAGTGCTGGGTCACTGCGCAGCAGAGAAGTTCTTTCTCATGTTCAGTGGAACTTGCTGGGCATCAGTTCCTGCCCGTTCCTCTTGTCCCATGGCTGGGCACCCCGAGCAGAGCCTGGTCCCTGCTCTGCCCCCTCCCTGCAGACACTGATAGACATGGATAAAATTCCCTTATTCAGCCCTTGGAGTGCTGGGAACACAACAAGCAGGAGCAGCCCCTGAGCACTGAGAACTGTCATTTCTCACAGGAAGAGCCAAGTGGTCCAGCAGAGGGGCTGCTCCCAGCACTGCCTGAGCTCAGCACTGGCACGGACTGAATTCAGTGTTCAGATACAAATATACAGAGCTGGGATGTCCCCTGTTTTCCCTGGCACTTGTACAGATTGAATTCAGTGTTCAGATACAAATATACAGAGCTGGATTGTTCCCTGTTTTCCCTGCTCTCCCAGCACTGCCTGAGCTCAGCACTGGCACGGACTGAATTCAGTGTTCAGATAAACCCAAACCCTAGAGCTGGGATGTTCCCTGTTTTCCCTGGCACTGGCACTGACTGAATTCAGTGTTCAGATAAACCCCAAACCTGGAGCTGGGATGTTCCCTGTTTTCCCTGCTCCTTGTTCCATCGCCCCACGGGGCTATCAGGGCACAACCAGCCATCCCACTGTGCTGCTGGAGCAGGTACAGCCACAGACACACAGACTGGGGAGTCACATCTCCAGGGAAAAGGAAACCAGGGAGAACTGACAATTCCCAGCCAAGAGAGGAGCCCCCTCCCAGCTGAGCCCTCCAAGCACGCCAAGGAACCAGCTGCAGAAACCAGACTGTCAGCACATCATCTCCACTGCCTTTTAGATTGACTGGGGCGGAGAAATGATCACAATGGACAAGGGAAACTAAAAGAAAATAATAAAAAATAGAGACTTTTCTGCAGTTTCACCTATTTGGGGCAAAGTATAAACTAGAATTAGTTTATAACTAGAAGTTTAAAACTAGAAGTTAATTCTCCTGTTAACGAGAATAGTTGAAAAAGAGCTGCAGAAAACAAAGTAAAGGCAATGAAAATCCCTTCCAGCCAAATCGATTTCCCCAGTAAAGAGGAAAAGTTGGATGGGGCAAAGCAGGTTCTGAGGCAGCTGCTGCTTTAAATTATCATTAGTATTATAATGAGCACACGTTATAATACTGTAACATTGAAAGACAACACATTCTTCGACTTCCACCCTGTGTACTGGAATATTAATGATTAACTCTTAACCAGTTTGTTCCCATCTGCTTTTTTATCCATATCTCTACTATTAATCCAAATTTCCAGTAAATCTTGTACTGGAGAGTGGGGTTTGGTTTGGTTTGGTTGGACAACCATCATAAAAAAAAAGCATTTACTGCCCTTACTCACCAAAAACTCCATATAAATATAATGTCAAGGAATATCTTCACAGCTTTTCCATATAAGCAGGACTTAGGGTGGCTATTCCCAAAGTGTCACATTTCCCACTTTACCCAGGACAGGTTATTTTGTATTTGAGCAATCTCAGAAATATGTCATTATTCACAGAATTAACACTGGATTCCACTGGAAATCTGAGCATTTTGACCACTGTTTGTGTTCGCATTTGGAGTTGAACAGTCAGATGAGGAAGGTTTTGATAACTGGAAAGCAGCAGCAAATTTCAACTCAAAACCCCATCACTCCGTGTTAATCTGTGCAAGCACCAGAGTCCTGGGGAGAGTTTAAAAGCAAAAAGTTGTCCTAAAAGTTACCTAAATGCAATGAAAAAATCCCTACAGAGTCTGTATTTCACCCACCCTGCCCCTGGTAGATTATTACACATTTTATAAAAAGAAATTATATATATAAAAGTAATACCTCCTTATCATAGCACATTTTAAGCACATATAAGACTATTTATAACAATATATCCTCTAAACCCAAAGCTACTTACTGAATATATAAACAGAAATAGCTTAAGAAAGGTATTTAACTTCCAGCACTGATGCTCAAACACTACGACTGCTACAAATATTCCTAAAAGGCTTTTCTGCCCGTTAGAACCTCTGAGAAGTTGCAGTTTACTTTTTTTTTCCTAAAGAAATGCATTTTTGCTCCATCACTTCCACTTCAAATCTCAGATTCCTGTCTCTTTCTTCTCTTTTCAGCACTGGGTTGATGTTCACATCCTTCTGCTCCTCAGCCAGCTGAAAGCCACCCTCATTCCTTTTGCCTCTGATGTGTGATCTGCAAGACTCAGACATGGGAACCTGCTGAATTCTACCCAGAAAATTTGATTATCTTCTTTATCCAGGAAGACACGTGGGAAAGACTCCCCCAGGCTGCATCCTCCCAGCAGCAGAAGGAGGATGTTGCTTTTAGTGCTTTAAAGAAAATCCTTTGTTTCAAAAGTATAATCAAAATTGAAATGGCTGCAAATTCATAAGTGCTCTAATTAATATGCATTTAAATACCTGCCTGCTGAGCTTTCATAAACTTTCCTCTTAAGGCAGGTTACCCAGGCAGGTCCCATTAAAGTGGAAATCAAATGTTCATCTCCAAACTGCCACCACTGCAACACCCTCTCTCTGATTTAGCTATTTATGGGATAAAAACCTTCCTCTCCACCACCAGGCAAGACGTTTCCTTTGAACTTGTTTGCAACTTCTTGTAAACTGAAGAAAATCCAATCCCTTATTAACCTTTTCTGAGATATAACCGAGAGATGGGGGTGACCAGGGTTAACAAACACGTGTGTGATGTAATAAAATAAATCAGAGGCATGTTCTCATCTCTATCAAAAGAGATCTGATCCTTCTAGAAAGGAACAACAGCTTTATTTGGAGCAGTCTCTTTCAGTCAAAATTTATCCAGCAATGCTCAAAATCTCCTTATTTCCAAACTTACTTTTGCAGGTAAAAAGCAGGAAGGATGACACTGGGCCACAGTTTTTAGAAGTCTAAATTTGTGCTGCTTTTAGGATAAAACTCCAGTATGTGGTATAAACTCCAGTATATGGTATAAACTCCAGTATATGGTATAAACTGCAGTATGTGATATAAACTGCAATATGTGGAATAAACTGCAATATGTGGTATAAACTGCAGTATATGGTATAAACTGCAATATGTGATATAAACTGTAATATGTGGCATAAACTGCAGTATGTGGAACAAACTACAATATGTGGTATAAACTGCAATATATGGAACAAATTGCAATATGTGGTATAAACTGCAATACATGGTATAAACTGCAATATGTGGTATAAACTGCAATACATGACATAAACTGCAGTATGTGATATAAACTGCAGTATGTGCTGTAAACTGCAATATGTGGTATAAACTGCAATATGTGGTATAAACTGCAGTATATGGTATAAACTGCAGTATGTGATATAAACTGCAATATGTGGTATAAACTGCAATACGTGACATAAACTGCAGTATGTGGCATAAACTGCAGTATGTGGAATAAACTGCAATATGTGGAATAAACTGCAATATGTGGCGTGACCTGCACTCCTCACTGGTACCTGGAGATGTTCTGTCAAACCACCACAGGTCTTGGGGGAAAAAAATGCAGATTGCTGTGATTCTGAGATCAACTCTGGTACTTCTTAGCAAAGCAAAGCAGGCAGGAGGAGTCCGGGGGCAAGAGGGTTTCCAGAGGAAGAAAATGCCAAGCAAATTCTTCCTTGGTTGGAACTCGGGCATCCTGAACTGGCACCAATCTCTGCCTCCCTGTGAGCCAAAGGAGGATCCCAGAGGCATCTCCCAGAGATTCCTGTTCCCTGCTGAGAGGGGGAAACCCACCCAGTGTTTACAAAGCCATGGGCAGTGCACAGGGAGAGGCTCCCCAGTGCTGAGAGCAAAGGACTTGCCAACAGAGTCATCATGGCACAATTATTTTAATGGGTTACCCGAAAGAAAGCATTTTTATCAATATTCACTGTTCTTGGGATGCAAACTCTCAGCCAGCTTCAGTCCAGTGGATGTGGCTCTCAGCTGAACCTTCTCCAAGGCTTGGTTTAAGCAGTGGGCCATGCAGACAGGGAATGTCTTATCCCACTGTGCTAAATCCCTCCTAATTCTGGAATTAGCTGCAGCATTTGGACCCCGAGCCAGGGGGAGGATCCCAGCTGCCCAAGTGATTTGAACATGCCCAGGAATTATGTGTTTGCATGAAATCTTCATGCCCCCAATTTTGCAGAAAATATTCCCCTTTTTGCCGGCGTTGCTGCAAAGTAAATACTGTGACCATATTGCAAGTAATACCAGGGGCTGGAGGTACTTCTTGTTACAGCTGCGAGCTGACCCATTTTCAGAACTTCCAAAGCTCAAAACGTTTGGCAAAGAGGCCGAAATGTGTGCAGGCACATCCTGCAGCAAAGGAACAGAGTGACCCTATTAAAAACTATCCCAAACCAGGAGCGAGAACAGGGGGAGAGACACCCCTGCAGGCGGGGGCAGAGTTAACACCGGCATGGGCCAACAGCCTGCAAAGGGATCCCAAAGCCCAACACTCCCATGAGCTTCTTGGAACAGCCTGCCCAGGGAAGTCCCAGGGAATTGCCCAGGGAAGTGCCCAGAGAAGTGCCCAGGGAAGTTCCAAAACATGTGGATGTGGCACTTGGGGACAGTGGTGGCCTTGGCAGTGCTGGGCTAAGGGTTGGGCTCCACAATCTTGGAATCAGTAAGGTTGGAAGAGCCCTCTATGACTGTTTCCCCCACTGCTTGGGCTGGACAAAGTGCCCGCTGCTGCCGGGTCACAGAACCCAAGACAACCCCATGCCCTGATCCAGCACTGCCACGCTTCTCCTTCCTTGGGGAACAGTGGTAGAAACCGAAATCCCGGAGCTCCCAAACCAGATCATCTTTGGTAGAAACTGAAATCCTGGAGCTCCCAAACCAGATCATCTCTGGTAGAAACCGAAATCCCGGAGCTCCCAAACCAGATCATCTCTGGTAGAAACTGAAATCCTGGAGCTCCCAAACCAGATCATCTCTGGTGGAAACCAAACTCCTGGAGCTCCCAAACCAGATCATTTCTGCTGGATCACATCCAGGTTGTTGGCCTGGGCACTTCCTGGGCCCAGGAGCTTCAAGAACCACACTGTGGACAGAATTCCCTCGTGGATCTGTCCCACTCTGTGGAACCCAGGACCAGATTTCCATTGCTTTGCAGGCACTGTAGCTCTGAGCCTGCAGGCTGTGAGTGACAGTCACCACAAACACACACACTGGGCTCCTTTCTACACCCCCTCAGCCTTTCTGTCCCCTTCTCTGTCCTTTACAGCTCACCCAGCTCACCTCAAAGCAGGACCCTTCAACCACCTTCAGTCCTGCATGGGAAGGAAGGTGCTTTTAGGGGCACAGACAAAATATAATACCCATCAAAAGCAAAATTGTAGATGAGAACGTCCCAGGACCATTACAGACCTTTATGATCTGCTTTGTAAGAAGCCCTCCCCAAAACTGCAATGGGAAGAACAGTTATATGTGAAAAAATCTTAAAAAGAGTTAAATCTGCTGCTCCATGTGATCAGTTTGTGCATCACAAGATGGAAATGAAACAAACATTCCTACAGAGAATCCTCCCCTTCAGCCCTGGACTTTTTAATTGCTTTTGTCAACCTGAACTCAGTGGAACCAGTGCTCTGCCATACATGATCAGCAGCAGGCACAGACACAGGCAGGGTGACAGCGACACCATCAACAAAGCAGAGGCAGAAAGTCTCTAAGAATTAGCTCATTTCTTAGCTCTCCAGATAAAATTGTGTCATTAGCAGGGAAACACACACACACACACACACATATATATAAAGGTATCTACACATATAAGTATTTATATATTTATGATGTCCAGTGAAGAATCATCAACGGTGAAGAGCTGCATGGAGCCCAGTCCCAAGTCCCACATGCCAGTTCTCATCTCCCTTTTGGGGATTCTCCCTCTCATCTCCCCTTTGGATTCAGCTCACTGAGCTCTTCCTTCTGTGCACACTTAATCCATTAAGCCTCCCATGAATACGTGCTTAGAGTCTAAAGACTCCTCTTGATCTTGTCTCTTTCATTACTAAAGCTGGAAATTAACGAACAGGAACCTCTGCCATGGTTACAACGTGCTCTGTGTTGGGAGCTCATCCCAGCAGAGGAACCACTGGCAGCTTCCTTGGGAAAGCCTCAGATGGGACTTGCTGGTGCCTTCCACATGGACCGTGCAGAGTTCACCCAAAGCCCTGGGACAACACACACCACCTGAGAGGGCCCAGTCCTGGAAATGCAATTCCTTGTCCAGAAGCTGTGGGTGAAGGGGCAGCAGGACCCCTGCACAGACACATAAGGAGCAATGCAGTGACGTTCTCCTGCAAACCTTCAGGGTCCACCTTGGCACCTCTGGGGTCTGGGCCACATTCCCCCACCCCTCTGTGCAGTAACAGGCTGGTTGGGGGTGGGAGGAACTGCTTTTCCCACCCATTTCCCACCTTTTCCCACCTCCCATTTCACCTTCAGTCTCTCTAAAGCCACTCCAAAAGATGACACCTCTTCCCAGGGAACAGACAGCAACAAAGCAGGAAAAACCAACATTGCAGTGACCACCTCCTACAAATACCATGGAATGCCATCCCTCTGAGACACCTGCCCATCCCTTTAGGGAGCTTTATGCCTGGGTGATTTAAATGATCCTGCATGGAACGTGCAGCAGAAACGTTTCCACAACCACGAACTGTGCAAGGAGTTGGTCCCAACCCCTTCCCTCTGTGAGCAGGGACAGGACCAGGAATGGCTGGAGCTGTGTCAGGGCTCAGGATCTGGATCTGGACCTCAGCAAAGGTTCTTCCCCCAGAGGGTGGTGGGCACAGCCCAGGCTCTCCAGGGCAGTGGGCACAGCCCCAAGGCTGCCAGAGCTCAGGGAGCCTTTGGACAACACTCAGGGACAGGGTGGGATTCTTGGGGTGTCTGTGGGCTTGGGCTCTGACCCTCGTGGGTCCTTCCAACTCCACATATTCAACAATTCTATAATGAAAATTTCCCCAACTGTCTTTTTTTCCTTAAAGCAAACAGGGGAAAGGAGAAAAAAATACTGCCTTGATGGCCAGCAGTCCTGCTGGTGCAATTGGCTCGCTCGCTGTTAAGGAGCAGCAGTGGGAAAAGCTGTAAAGCAGAAGTGCACTGAACTCCCACCAACTCCATCCCTCCTCTGTTTGTCAAGGACAAGCTGATTAGAAAGCCTGACCCTGGGTCTCGTCTCCAGCCTGTAAAGCCACGTGGGTTTTCCAGCCCTGCGAGGAGGGAGGGCTGGCAGGAGCTTGGCTCAGAGCAGCGTGATCAGGGGCTGTGCCTCCAGCTGCTCTTCCAGCCTCTGGGACTGAACCACCAGGAGCAAGGAAAGAGTTTAAAATGCTCTGGGATCTGTGAAGGCCGAGGGAAAGTTCTGCACTTTGTGTGCACCCATCACTTTTAAACCCTCCCTACAGCAGCCACACCGATCCCACCTCCAAGCGCTGGAAGCTCCGCACTAAGGGAATTCCAGGCACCAATTCAGACCATCTCATCTTTTATCCACACACCACGAATCCCACCTTCCACAGCAGCACATACAGGTGGAGGTGACCGCTGTGTCCCGCCTGCCCACCCCTGGCTCCCCCTGACAATGGTGCTGGCACGTCCCGGGAGGAATGGCTGGCAGCCCCTGGAGATGCTGCTCGCCCTCCCTGCTGTCCCGAGCAGGGGGCAGAGACCCTCACCGGGTTATTCCACCTTTTGTTCTCGCACAGCACCCAGGAAGGACATAACCCAAACCCACTCCTGAGGTGACAGTGCCCTGCCCAGGCCCACGGAAGGATTCCAGAGGTTTAACACCTCGCACTGGCTGGTTCTCCACGTAAACCAAGGCCAGGACTTGGCCAGATCTTCAACTGTTGACATTTTCCACACCATGAAAAAAAACCCAAACTTTGCAGTCTAATCTTTGCCAGGATTTTAGAACCATCAGGAAAAAACAGGAAAAAAATTTCAAACCAAGTCATAATGCCATTTCAAAGCTCACTTTGGGATAAAAACAGGCAAAATAATTTAGCAAATGCCCAGAGTTTGGTTATTTAAGATGAAACTGCTTTACAACCATTTGATACATTTACAAATCACAGAATCTTAGAATCACAGAATGGTTTGGGTTGAAAGATCATCTTGTTCCAGCCCCTGCCGTGGGCAGGGACACCTTCCACTATCCCAAGGTGCTCCAAGCCCTGTCCAATCTGGCCACGGACACTTCCAGGGATGGGGCATCTTCTTAAATTCAGCATTTCCCCTCCCCACCCCCAAAATAACTCGAGGAATCCTACAGATACATTTATGGTTCATATTAAGCTTGTAAGCATGTCTTGGCTGAATAACAGGACTGATGCATGAGGCACACCTGGCACAGACCAAAGAACAGACAGAACAAAGAAATATCTTACAGGAAAAGCGAAAAAAATCATTGATGTAAACAGCAATTTGTCAGAAAAAACCTGTATCCAGCAACAGTGTAAGGACAAAGAAACTCCCACACGGATCTTTCCAAGCCAAAAATGCTCAGCAATGGACCAGCTGAAATCAAACCATATCACAAGATCAGTTCCCTGCCTTCCTTCTCTTTCTGCTCTCCCATCTTTGTCTCTGCCTACGGTGGAAAGAGGGAGGAAAAACTTCCCCCAAGGATTCCAATGAGCATTTCTTATCTCTTCAAGTGGTGCCTTAACATTTTTGTAAAACGCTCTGAAGACAGCGTTACAAAACCCACTAATTTTCAACCTCCCCTAAAGAATATTTGGTCTTAAATATGAAAAATCTAATTCTGAAAGCGCTTAGTGAAGACTTACATCTAAAGATATCACCATGCACGGTTGTGCCTGGACAAAAAACTCCTTAATCCTTACAGTGGAATAACAATGGGATGAAATCAACTATATAGATGGATTTAAACACGACTGTATACATGGATTTCCTTTCTTTTTAAAACATGGGACTATTTCTTTGAAACACTGAACCAGGTGTAAATGGAACATTCTGAATTTTCTGAACTAGAGAATTGGGCAAGTGTTGCCAACAGGATTCCTCAAATTCCCACCTCAACAATTTGGGAAAAGATACCCAAGGCTGGCTGAGAGGGAGGTGGTGGAGGTGCTCAGCAGACACTTCTCTCTGATAAGGCATTTCAAACTTCAGTGCATTCCCAGCACTTATTCCCCAGTGGAAAGTGCTAATGAGGCACTTATGAAAAAGCAGCCTGGGAAAGGGGACAGGGGTTTGGGTTTGGTGCAGGCAAAATGCAAGAGCTGCATCTTCTGGCAAAATGGGGAGGGAAGAGTTTGAAGTCCCCCTGAGCTGACGCAGCAGTTCTTAAGTTTCAAGCATCCCATGGGAGCATTATTCCTCCTGTGCCCACATCCAGCCTCATCCCATCCTGACACGGGAAAGGAAACTGCTGGAAAAGCCCTGAAAGCACCAGTTACCCAGAGCTCCTGCCCTGTCCTGTCCTGGGGACACCCAGAGCTCCTGCCCTGTCCTGTCCTGGGGACACCCAGAGCTCCTGCCCTGTCCTGGGGACACCCAGAGCTCCTGCCCTGTCCTGTCCAGATGACACCCAGAGCTCCTGCCCTGTCCAGGTGACACCCAGAGCTCCTGCTCTGTCCTGGGGACACCCAGAGCTCCTGCCCTGTCCTGTCCAGGTGACACCCAGAGCTCCTGTCCTGTCCTGGTGACACTCAGCTTGTTGGAACACACTGGTGGAATTCCCTCTCCATCCCACATGAACCCCACATCCTCCATCCCAGATTCCCACCGTGACCCTCCCCTCAGGGAGCAGGATGCTGGGAATGCTCTTCCCACATCCCTGGGGCTGGGAGAGGCAGCCCAGCAGGGAGGGAGCGTTCCTTGGAAACCAGCCTGCTGTTATCAGCTCTGCTTTGCTGTTATCGGCTCTGCTTTCCCACCAGGGGCTCATTTCTATCCCTGAGCTGCAAATATTTTGTTCCAGGACCTTCCCCAAGGCTTTTCTCAGCAGCTTTTCATAAACAGCTCAGACACCAGCAGGGCTTGCTTGTCCTTCAACATGAACCTTTATCACAGTCACTGACTCATTTTGGAAGTTAATACAAGGAGCCAAAGGCTCTGATTTCACAGCATCACGAGCATTTTCCTCGCAGATCACACCAGGAATGCACAAGTTACTTGGAATCACAGCCTTGCACACAGACAAGCTGGGAGAAGGTCCAGGGCACAGGCTTTACCCACACCATGGCTAATGTCAGCTGTTAATACTGTTCCAACACATCCAGGTGACTCCTGCACCTTCCAACAGCCCCAGAACACCTGAACCAGTGTCCCTGAGCTGGCAGCAGTCTCGGCATGCCAGTGGGGCAGAGGAGCACCAGGGGCTGTTCAGCACAGGGGCCACATCCTGCTCCTGGCACTCACCAATTGCTTCCCTGGGAGCGGAAGATCTAATTCAGCCGAGTCAGTCCAGCCCAACACACACTTATTCAGATACACTTGCGCATGCAATGCACAGAGCTGGTCCCTACCCGGTGGTGGCCACACTGCAAATTAACACCATCTAATTAAACACGGTCGCTGCAGGGCACGGGGACTCAGGGGAACCACCCTCGCTCTCTAAGGGAAACACTCTGGCTCCTTCCAGGGCCATTTCCCCGTGGGAATGTTTCCACCTCGCAGCACCACACGGTGCTGAACCAGAGGGAGGGATGTTTTCAGCGCAGGGACAGGCTGTGTGCAAACTATGGACAAACTCAGAGTGCTCAGGGGGCTGTGAGAGAGCACAGCAGGAGACACAGAGACGTGAGAAACACCCAGTTTTTCCCAACAACACCCCTAATGTTCCCACCAACACCCAGAACATTTCCCACCAGCAAAACTTGAACCTCTCCCCCTTCTTTAAGGGTGAGTGAATATGTAACAAAACACATTCTTGGGGAAATGTCACTGATTTTTAAAATATTTCCTATTTTAATCCATAAATAAGAACAGCAAGAAAAAAAACATAAAATACTAATTTTTTCCCTTTGTTTTGCCTTTGGGGAAGGGTGGGAGAGAGGGAGATCCCTCCCAACAATATTCCAGGTTACTTCCAAGCTCATTCCTGTTCTAAGCAGCAGGTAGAGGAGGCTGTGTGCTGCTGGACCAGAGCTACAGTCACCCTGCAGAAAAATCCTTGGAGAGATGAAGCATCTGCCAAAACCAGAATGAGAAATGCTTCTGCTGCCTTGCCAGAGTCTGACACCTAAATGTTTTCCTTCATCCTAAAATCACCCTACTTGATATTGGTATTTTTTTGCATTGTGTGATCTAAAGTCATCAGAGTTTAAACTGAGGGGGTTCTGACTGCTCTTTTTTCAGCTTCAAAATTAATATTTCAATGTATTAAGTTTGGGCAGTGGCGCACAGGACTAAAGATAAGTAGACTGTAGAGCTCCAACCCTGGGCAATCTTAAAACAGTTCATTCCCAGTGCCAGAGCTACTCAAAATCTTCAGATCCTTCCACTTCAGAACCTCTGAACTCAACTCTCAACAGAGCTGAGCACTGCAGCTCTGCTCTGCTAGGACGGAAGATTTATATCAGTGGGATTTATAACAATTAGCTCCTCAATACCAGCCCATTTATTCACCATAATAGAAATTTAGGAGCTGCTCAACACCTGACAGCAGCAGCACAGACCAATTTAAGAGAATTAAAGACAATTTCTGTATTTAATTAAGAACCATCCAGGCAGCTGAGAACTGCACAATTGCAAAAGATCGATAGTGAATTTTGTAGCTCATCTGTGAGGACCAACGTGGCATCTTCAAAGCCCAGGGATAGTTAAATTTGACACAGGAGAGAAAAACTCGGGGTTTTCATAGTCTCCACATTTAGTCCCAAGTGTTATCAATGTTATGCAGTTACAGGAACATTATTTTTATGTTCTGAGATTGAGCTACCCAGAAATGAAACGTGTTTTGCACAACCAAAGCCACGTCCTACTGAACCGTGGCCACACAGAAGTATCACCAGAAGAATACCTTTGCTTCAGTTGCTATTCCAAACGACTTATTTCAGCCACATCCTTCACATCCTTCGTGCTCAGCTGTAGCTTCCAGGGTTGCTGGGTTACTCTGCTCAGCCCAATTCCACGCTGTCCCTGTGGCTGGATGTGGGACATGGCAATAGTTGGGTTGCCAAGTGTCTCTCCCTCGCTGGAGTTCTGAAACCCTATTAAAGCTGCATCTCGGGGAGGCAGAACATGTTCTCCCAGGAATTACTTGAAGCTGAGAACAGTTTCCATGTTATACTGTGAAAATGTGAATTGCAATAAAGGTCAAGCCTCACTCCAGTGCCACCAGCACATGGGGATGTCCTCACTGTGCCTCACAGCCAGCAGATCACTCGGGAACACCCCACCACTGCTCAGCCCTGCACTAACAGGAGCAGCCCAAGCCCTCACTGTGTGTCAAACAGCTTTTCAAGTGTCTGCCCCACGAGCTGGACAGGAAAGATTTCAGGATGCAGCGGCTCATTTAAGAAAGAAAATGGCACTGGTACCACTGAGTCAATTTTCTGGGGAGTTTTTCCCTTCCTGCTGTCCACAGACAGAGCATTTTCCCTCCTAACGTGGCCAAATGTAAGAAATAGTTCTGCAGCAGCTGAAATGCTAACGCAGAAATACAGACTGTTTTCCTTCAATATGTACTTAGGTTGTTTTCTAGACAATTGAACTTCTCAGAGGAAAGCATCAGCTGAAGAGAGCAAATGTTTGAATGGCATTCAGTGGGAAAAATGATGACTAACAGAACAAAGTGGTGTAATTTCCAGAGCTGTACTTTGTAATCATGGTTTTGAGCGGAGCAGGGAACTGTGTTCCAAACCACGGGGTACAAACCCAGCGGTGGCTGCAGTCACCTCCTGCTTCCTTACAGACATTCTGTGGCCTCGTGGAGTCGACAAGTCTTTAATTCATTCCACCTATTGGAAAAAATTACACAGTTTATTGGCACTTCTACTGCAGGATCTCCAGCCACAAGTGCAGCACTCACAGGGTGGGCAGGCCCTGGCCCAGGGTGGGCAGAGAAGCTGTGGCTGCCCCTGGATCCCTGGGAGTGTCCAAGGCCAGGTTGGACAGGGCTTGGAGCCACCTGGGCTGCTGAGAGGTGTCCTTGCCCATGGCAGGGGGTGGCACTGGGTGGGCTTTGAGGTCCTTTCCAACACAAAGCATTCCATGAACATGCCATCCAGCTCCAATCCCTGCACCTCCATCCTGCTTTTAGCTGGGTTTGCACAGTCCACGTGACAGAGGGACCATGTCAGTGGTGACTTCCACTCCCAAATCCCAGCCCAGTGTCAGAAGGTGCAGCTGCAGCCCAGCATCCATCACCCATGGCTTTCACCTGGCACCAACCAGCCATCACCACCCTCACTAGACAAATCCCAGGGAAATGCAGAACATGCTGTAAGACCTGTAATGAAAGAGCTGGCATCCTCAGCCAACCCTGAGCAGGGTGGAGAACACCCATGAGGTCAGGTTTGCTGCACAGGACAGAGCAGGGGGTGAGGAGAGGTCCTCACCTGTGCTCCCATCCATCCCAGCAGGTCTGGGCTCCCAGTGCTGCAGGGACAGCTGGCTCACACCCTCTGGGGTGTCTCTGCCTCAGATCCAAACCCTACAAGGCTGCTGGAGCCCTGCAAAGTGATGCCAATGGCTGAAGGCACTTGGGGTGTCCAGCTGGAGAAGGAGAGACCAAGGGGACACCTCAGGGCAGGTTCATCTTCCTCGGGAGGGACAGAGGAGGGGCAGGCACTGACCTCTGCTCTGGGGGGACCAGGGACAGCACCCAGGGAATGGCTGGAGCTGTGTCAGGGACAGCACCCAGGGAATGGCTGGAGCTGTGTCAGGGACAGCACCCAGGGAATGGCTGGAGCTGTGTCAGGGCAGGGACAGGGAATGGCTGGAGCTGTGTCAGGGCAGGCTCAGGTGGGATCTCAGCAAAGGTTCTCCCCCCAGAGGGTGGTGGGCACTGCCCAGGTTCCCCAGGGCAGTGGGCACAGCCCCAAGGCTGCCAGAGCTCAGGGAGCCTTTGGATGATCCTCTGGGGCACAGGGGGGGACTCTGGGGATGGTCCTGGGCAGGGCTGAGGGTTGGACTGGATGGTCCCTGTGGGTCCCCATTCCAGCTCAGCCTATTCTGTGATGCCACCCTGAGGCTCTGCCCATGCCAGGGGTGTTGAGGGACCGCAGCCTCGGAGGGGACATGGCCCAGGAACTGCATGGCTGAAGCTTCACTCCCACTTCTCAGAGGTCTTTATTAGGGTCCTCTCCATGAGCCCCCACCCCATGGCCATGGGAACTGACAGCCCAGCCCCGAGCCTGGTGGAAAGCTGCACTTTGGGCACATCAAACTTTGACGCCCCAACAGAGGTGGGAGAGTGGAACAGGAGCAGGAGCGATTCGTGCCTGGCTACCAACTGCAGGAACAGCCTTCAGAGCCTCCCTTCCATCCTCACCAGGTGACAAATCCCTCACTCTCAGGCAGGCAGCAAACTGCTCGGGCATAATTTAAGAGCCTCGTCCAGTTTCCAGCAAGTCACTGAAAAATCCCCAGCAAAGGTCGATGTGGACTGAGTTGTGCCCAGGGAGCCCAGCGCTCCTGCCCAGCCCTGGGCACGGGAGGGGCTCTGCCAGGGCAGCTGAGCCACCCATCTCCCCTCCACCCCGCTCTTCCCTCCAAGAAAGACAAGACAGAACCAAATGTAACCCAAACCATCCTACAGAGGAACCAAGAGGAACTGTTTCAGAGGGCAGGGAGCTTTGCGTTTGAAGTGGCTGAAGGGGGTTTTATGACACATCAGGACTCGTGGAGGGCACAGGGGGTTGTGGCAGGGATGCTCCATTCAAGGATGCTGTTGGCACAGGAAATCTGATAAAAAGATGCTTGTGCCACCCAGATCACAGCAGACACAGCCTCAGCCATCAGGGTTTGGTTGCTTTTTCTAATTAAAAACCCCACAAAAACAACACACCAGCAAAGGGAAGAAAAACCAGCAAAAGCAACCCAAAGTCAGAAGCATTTTGGTCGCAGTTACAGTATTAATTTTAAGGGGGTGAGGAGGAGGAGGAAGGGGAGCAGAACCATTTCTTGGCAGTATTTGAAGCACCTGCCATACTGTGCAGTCAAAGCCCTTTTGTGGGATGCTGAGAACTCGAACAGTTAAAAGCCTAAACAGATAAAAACACTGGAAAATTGGGAGCAAGGCACAAACTGTCTGCATGAAGTTTAAAACGTTGTGCTACCATGCAGAGTAGTCAGTGTTTAAAACCCCAAAGAGGCAGCAGGTTATGATAGAATTGATTTAAATAAAAAGCAGAAATAGGACTCAGGCAGGGCTTGCTCCAGTTTGCCACTGGCCCAGAGGACAGTGCCCGTCTCCAGGACAGTGCCCTTCCCCAGGACAGTGCCAGTCCTCAGGACAGAGACAGTCCCCAGGACAGAGACAGTCCCCAGGACAGTGCCTGTCCCCAGGACAGTGCCAGTGGGCCAGGACAGTGCCCATCCCCAGGACAGTGTCCGTCCCCAGGACAGTGACAGCCCCCAGGACAGTGCCTGTCCCCATCCCCAGTACAGTGCCTGTCCCCAGGACAGTGCCATCCCCAGGACAGTGCCAGTCCCCAGGACAGAGACAGTCCCCAGGACAGTGCCTGTCCCCATCCCCAGGACAGTGCCTGTCCCCAGGACAGTGCCATCCCCAGGACAGTGCCTGTCCCCATCCCCAGGACAGTGCCTGTCCCCAGGACAGAGACAGTCCCCAGGACAGTGCCATCCCCAGGACAGTGCCTGTCCCCAGGACAGTGCCATCCCCAGGACAGTGCCTGTCCCCATCCCCAGGACAGTGCCTGTCCCCAGGACAGAGACAGTCCCCAGGACAGTGCCATCCCCAGGACAGTGCCTGTCCCCAGGACAGTGCCATCCCCAGGACAGTGCCTGTCCCCATCCCCAGGACAGTGCCTGTCCCCAGGACAGAGACAGTCCCCAGGACAGTGCCATCCCCAGGACAGTGCCTGTCCCCAGGACAGTGCCATCCCCAGGACAGTGCCTGTCCCCATCCCCAGGACAGTGCCTGTCCCCAGGACAGAGACAGTCCCCAGGACAGTGCCATCCCCAGGACAGTGCCTGTCCCCAGGACAGTGCCATCCCCAGGACAGTGCCTGTCCCCATCCCCAGGACAGTGCCTGTCCCCAGGACAGAGACAGTCCCCAGGACAGTGCCATCCCCAGGACAGTGCCTGTCCCCAGGACAGTGCCATCCCCAGGACAGTGCCTGTCCCCATCCCCAGGACAGTGCCTGTCCCCAGGACAGAGACAGTCCCCAGGACAGTGCCATCCCCAGGACAGTGCCTGTCCCCAGGACAGTGCCATCCCCAGGACAGTGCCATCCCCAGGACAGTGCCCATCCCCAGGACAGTGCCAGCTGGGCACAGCAGCAGATCTTGAGTAAACCAACTGGAAGCTTCTGGATCAGAAAGTCCCCAGTTTTTGGCTCTCAGCTACTGATTACACTGATTAGTGTGGGCAATGTGGGATAAATAAGGAATTTCCCAAGCCCAGAAAAGCTCAGGGCACGAGGCTTTCTCGTTCAGGCAGGGTGACCAGCTCTCCTGCTCCTTGGCCATGGATCTCAACCAGAAATCCCTGCATGTTTTCACCTCCAGGCTCTCCCCTGTCATCACAAACACGTTACAAATATCAAGATATGTTTTTTAAACACTTCAGCCTGCAGTTCACAGAACCACAGGATGGTTTGGGTTGCAAGGGACCTTGAAACTCATCTCGTTCCACCCCTCCCACAGGCAAGGACACCTTCCATAGCCCGGGTTGCTCCAAGCCCCGTCCAACCTGGCCTTGGCCACTTCCAGGGTTGGGGAAGTTAATTGTAAGTTTGAGCTCCCTTTTGTTTTAAGCCACTGCAGGAACCTTCAGGGTGGCTCTTTTCTGCCTTCCCCTGCACTGCCAGGCACTCAGTGCTGCCCCTGCACTCACACCCATGGCTTCAACAGTAACATTCACCAGCGTTCAGCCAGTCTGACAGACCAGGCTCCCTGCAGAGCAAACAGCTTTGAAAACCTATTTTTATGGGCTCAAAAAGGAGACCTAAGCCACTCTTCCTCCTCCGTGCTGGGGCACACCAGGCCTGTTTCACTGGCAAGGACTCTGGATGCTTTTAAGGACCACTGTGGTGTTGGAGCTTCCCCAAAAAGGGCCATCTCAGACACATCTGTGCAGTAATCTCAGTGTAAGTACCTGCTTGGGCAAATCAGCCCCAAGGGCCCTCAAATATTTCAATACCATCTTGGGTTTGGGTTTTTCAGAAGTCTAAGGAAATCAAATCCTTCAGGAACACTTCAGCTCTGAAGCAGGAGGAGATGCTTGGCCTAATTCCACTTTTCTATCATTCCATCCCACATCTCATTTGCACAAGCTCTCAGCAGTGCTTGAAAAATTCCATCCAAAAAAAGTGATATGCAGCATTTCACAGATTAATTTGTGTATTAAAGTGGAAGACTAAGCCCTTTTCGCCTCATGGCATTTACAGGCTTGACTGAAATCGAGTGAAGTTTATACCACGCTATCAATTAAAAATGTTAAAAGGAGCAACAAAGTCCTTCCCACCATCTCTCAGCATTTGCATCAAGCATTTCAGCCTCACAACCCCAGCGGCAGGCGCAGAGCCCTCCTCCAGCTCATTGTTCAGATGACACGGTGTGTTCAGAGAGAACTCATTTCAGGTCCAGCCGTGTTACGAGGCTCTTCCACAGAGCACTGAAAAGGACTGAACCACCCATCAGCCTCCAAAGGATTCCTCAAGTGAGCAGCTTCCTCCTGGTGGGAGGCACCTTATCACAGCCAGGACAGCCAGGGGATGGGATGGGACACGGCTCGATCAGCTCTTTCAGACCCTGTGCTGGAAAGAAGCCCATACAATGCTCTCTGGGCACCTGGGTGAGGACCTGGGGCAAAACCTGCAGCCCCACTCGTGTGCAGGCTGTCTGTGGGAAAACTCAGCATGAAACACTTTGTGTTTGGCTGGGAATTGATAACAAAATCACTGCATGCCTCTGAATAACTCTAAAAACCAGGAGGCAGAGCAGGGCTGTGCCAGAAACTCACTCTTTTATTATGCTTTAGCAGAGGGGCTGCTCCCTGGGATCTGATACACCTGCCTGCTAATTTATGTGCGTGTTTACCCATCACATCCCTTTTTCCTGCACTGTGTAACACCAGGAAGGGCTTCAGACCTGCCCTCACCCAGGATTAACCAAGATTCTCACCTCCTGCCTTGTTCCCCTGTCATCTGAGGACAGGAACAAGTCCCACCAGTGTCTTTGTAAGCACCAGCTCAGTCACCCAGACAAGTCTCCCTTTGCCTCCCCCACTCCCTTGGCTTGAGCCTCTGCTCCTTCCACCTCTGGAGACTCTTCTCAGGAGGAAAATCAATTCCCAAGTGATCTCTGAGGCAACTGGAGACCTGCAAAGGGGGGTTTGGCATCGGGACTCCTCCCTCAGTTTAAGATGCCTCGTGCACTTCATGCCCTGCTCCCAGAATCAGGGATGTGAAGTCCACACGTTTGTAACACCCAACTAATTGGATGTTTAGTTATTTAAGCTGAGCCTAGAAAAGTGGCACATTGGAAGCATTTCCTTCCCCAGCATCAGAATCCCCCATCGGAGTGATCCAGAGCAAACAAACACTTGGTGGCCCATCTCAGAGACACCAAATCTTCCAGGAAAGACCAAACTCCCCGGCGGGCTCAGAAAGGGCTGTCCAAGTGCCCTCTGGCTGGTTGGTTTGGTTTTATTGCTTTGGGGTGGGTTTTTTTCCTATTGCCTTCTGTAAGTTTGGGTTTGGTGGTTTAGGTTTTGCTTGTGGGGAGTTTTTTAACTTGCAGGATTTATCAGGGAACGAGTCCTGCTGTGGAAACCAACCCAGGATCAAGAGCAGTATTTCAGGCCAGTCCCTCGGAAATAATGAACTCAAAATCCCAGCATAACCTGACCAATGTAAGGCTGAGATAAAGAGCCTGAACAAAAGAACAAAACAACGTGTCTGTATTTGTTGTCTTGGAGCACTGAGGGACAAGGGCCACCTTCAGTTTGTTTGCCTCCAGCCAACCCCTGTTCCACCGAACCTGAGCAAAACTAAAGGAGAATATCCTTCCTAAAAGTCATCTTCCCTTCCCTTCTCTGGTCTTTACTCTTCCCACTATTTCTCCTGCCTCAACTCCATCGCATCTGCCTTTTTCTTGCCCCCATGCAGCCTCCTGAGAGCTCAGCTCTGCAGGACCCCCATGCCAGTGTTTTCCACCCTTGGTATTTTCACCTCCAGATGAACTCCCTGTTCCCTGTCAATGCAATCCTTTCCCCAAACACAGGCAGCTGCTGGCTGGGCACCACCTGAGCTCCCCTAAAGTGGGAACAACCAGAAAACAAAGGACACCTGGAAGGAAAGGGAATCTCAGCAGGCTGTGAGAGCAGCTGGAAATTGCAGCCACACTAGAAAGAAAATGACTTTTAAGGTTATTTCTTAAACATATTGAAGATTCAGGTGTTGGCCACAGTTTGTACTGGTACACACTATGGAAAGGTTCCTGCAAACCATGTCAGGAGCATTTACACTGGAAATCAGTATTTATTGCTTAAAAATGTGTTTCAAAACAAAAGCTCCACAGGAAATGCAAAGGTTATCAAAGACTTTTCACTCTTGAGAATCAGTTTTCTTTCAGAATTTCTGGCATACTTTCATTCTCTTAACCTCATTTATTGAAACTACAGTAAACACAGTTCAGACAGCAGCTCTTCCTGCAGAATTGCAGCTGTTCCTTCCCTTCAAAACCACAATCTCCAGATACAATTTAAAACATTGCTAATAGCATTATTTTATTAATAATGAAACCAGTAATATTAAGATGTTAATTTTTCATTCTACTATTTACTAGCTGTTCCACATGACTATGATGAGCTTTTATTCTATTTTCCACATAAAGCAGAGTAATTTCAGTGCATTTCATGCACAATGCTCAGCTTCAGGGTCATAAACATGATTTCTTAGGAAGAAAAATACAACAAATGGTGTTCCAAAAAAAATTCAGTAGTATTCCTATCCATTGAGACAGGAAAAAGAACTTGAGACAGATTAGGAAACTTAAATGAGCTGGAAAAAACCCTTTCATATTACACATCCAGTTCTATAAGTGACTTAGAACATTCATCTGGCTCAAGCACTGAAATCATCCAGCCCCCTGACTCGAGCAGGACATCACACCAAGAACATTTCCCACTGTGCTGGTTTAAAGCTAAACCAGAGGGAGAAATGAACCACAAAGAGCAGATGAATAATTCAGCACCTTGGGGCACAAACAGAATAGTGTTCACTGGTCCCTGTGCTGAGCACCACGTGGGCCCCCTGAGTGCAAAGTGAAAGGAACACCTGTTGGTGAGGATGATGGTCACAGTCCTGGTGAGGTTTTGCTCCTTCTCTGGATCCCACGAGTGGTACCAGAAGTCCCCAAACCCCAGGACTGTCCATGCTCAGAGTTCAGGTGGGAATGCCCAGCACCTTCCCCAGGGTGGGGAGTTCCACAGTGGGTGATTTAACTCTGTGAGTTGTGGGGTATTTTTGGAATCTTCGATGGTCCGGGTCACTGCAGCTTCCTGTTGTGCCAGTCCCTGATGGCCCATGAGCCAAGGTGACCCCTCAGGCTGGGGGTGAAGGTGCTGGTGCCTCCCTGGAGGGGAGTGATCACAGCTGAGTCTCTGGTGTGAGACAGAAACACTCCCCTGTCCCACAGGGTTCTTTAACACCCACCCTGTATCCTGAGGTGCCAGGTGTGCCCTGGGCAGCTGCTGCCAAGGATCCATCACTAACAGTCCATCAGAAATGGCACAGAGGGTGACACAGTTTTGGTGACACCCACGCAGTGATAAAGTGGTCCTGGCCAATGAAACTGCACACCCGCCCCTCATGGCCCCAGAGTGACTCACTCACTCTGCAGACGGTGGAACAAAGCAGCAGGTAAGGCCTGAACAGCACTTGTACCAAAACGACACCAAAAAGGCATTTAACATATTCCAGCATCTCCCTCAGTGCCTTCCACCACCTGTTCAGCAATTCCAAGCACGAAATGCTGCTCTGATGTTTTCACACCACACTTTTCAAAGCAGCAGAACAGTCATTTCACTTGCACGGCTGTTCCATTGCTGCAGGTACTTTACCAAGGCAGTACAAACACATTTTCCCTCCCAAAGCCACTTCTAACAGGACACCAACCAGCAACAGTCCCGCTGACTTAACAGAGTTCTTCAGGATTTTGAGATGAGAATTAATTATCCACAAACAGGTCCTTGTTAACTAAACCCATTATTACCCACTTACACTAGAAAGCTGGGATTTAATAAGCAGCATAAGCATTGCCAGCCAAAAGGAAGTTTATTCTGGGATACCTCAACTGTGGGAGCTGTTTCCAGGACCAAACCACTCCAGGTCCTGGCAGTGCACACATTTAGGCAGGTTTGCCCAAACCAGCGCCAGCCTGCCCATGGCAGGGTTTGGAATGACAAGCACTTCTCAGTCATTAAAAGCCTCTTAATTAAAAAACATTTACAAAGATCTTCGTGCCCTGAGCCACCTGGGCCAGTGGAAGATGTCCCTGCCCATGGCAGGGTTTGGAATGGGATGGGCTTTGAGGCCCCTTCCAACCGACACCACTCTGGGATTCTACGACTCAGGAATTCCCCAGCAAGCAACGTTTAATTTAGGATTTCTGAATATACATGGTTAAAATTCAATCTCCAATGTCTCATGACTTCCAGCTTCAAAATGCATTGTTATTAATAAGCAACCACCACACAAAGCATGAGGAACAGGGGCAGACCCAGTGCTTGGATACCCCTCCTTTCCATGGCCAAGGTTGTTCCATTATTCATCAGACGGTGCTGACGGGACACGGTGTGTGTTATTTGATCAAGCAGGAAGCTTCTAAAAATATTTTCAGTTCTATTTATTGGGAACCTGTTTCTATTCTTTCCTTTGCATAAACCACTTGCATGGCAAGCTGCAACACAAGGCAACAGCCAGTGCAGAAATATGCCAAGAGATGAGAAAAAGCTCAGAGCAATCACATTTCATTCATTTATGTTGCAGAAATCCCATAAACTTTAACAGGGAGAAAACCCTTTTCTCAAACAACATACCCAATAGGGAAAGAATAAAGTGAAATTCCCTGCCCACAACACTTTCTGATGTTCTCCTTTGCCATGATTTCTCACACCTTGGAAGGCCCAGCCCCAGCAAAAGGAGGTAACCAACACAGGATTATAGAAGTCTAGAGAATACAGATGTAGACAATATCCTGGAAAGGACCCATAAATCCCAACAAGTCCAACTCCTGGCCCTGCACAGGACCAACCCAAGAACACTCCCCCATTAATTAAAGCCACGACTGCCTCTCAGGAGATCAGGACAGGCACTTCATAACCTGGGATGAGCCTCTTCTCAAGCAGCATTTGGAAAATGTGAGCTGGCAAGCTGAAAGGGACTGCATTAGTCTTTGGAAGTATTTTAATATAATTAGGAGTCTAGAGAGTCACCATTATATGCATTGTGACAGCACTCTGCACGCCAGTCAGTGACCAGGCACCCAAGGCACACAAGATAAATTGCTCCCTCTGCAAAGGCAACACTGAAGGAATGAGAAAGAGATGGAAAAGTTGCATGTCCAGCATTAAGACCAGAAGGAAATCAGGCAGTGAAAGGGAAGATCTGCTGTCTGCCAGCAGCGCTTACAGATCTCTGAGACAGATCTCTGAAATCCTCAAAGCAATTTTAACACATTCATTTAAGCCCAGTCAGAGAAGAATGTGGGCTTACATCACACTCCAGCTTATTTCTCAGAATAAATAAAAATCCCAGCTGATAAATCACGGATCAATCCCTCTGCTGTACCTCCAAAGCATTGCTGCTGCCCAGGAAACCACCCAGGGCAGCCCCAGACCCTGACCCAGCCCGGGGGAACTCACAGGGAGCAGCCAGGAGTGGCTTTGACACCAGGAACCTTCAGCAGTGAGACAGAACCAACCCCGGCTACCAAAGCTCTGTCCCGAGAACGAGCTGGGCTGGTCCCCAGTGGGGCTGCAGGGGCACTTTGGGGTGCTTTTAGTGACAAACCATGGGGAAAATCAGAGACGGTTTCAAACGCAGAGAGAACCAGTCACAGCAGATTTTCAGGCTGTGCACCCAGATGGCATCTCACAACCCACCACAGGAGCAGGGGCAGACCCGAAAGGGACCAGCAAGGGGGGCTGGAAGAGGCATTTTATAAGATGCTGTTTCACTTTGGTAATAAATAGTAATATAAATAAATAAATAAATAAATAAATAAATAAATAAATAAATAATGAAGTAATAAATAGATAGATAAATGCATAAACAAACAAATAAATAAATAAATATTTGTGACTTAACACACTTAACATACATGTTAGACATATTTAACCCAGCTAACCCTGGGGACTCTCAGGTATCTGTACGATGGACTGAGGGGTTGTTTTTGTAGGTCCCTAAGAAAATGCCTTCGGTTCCCTTCATTTTTAGGTTAATGCCATATCCCTCTTGGTTGCAGACACCCAGAGCAGCAGTGGCCAGCTGAGCCTTCACAGACACTTGGAAGATGTTTAATTTCTACTTATGTTTACATCTAATGAGAAGTAAAGAAAAGGAAGAACACAAAGAATTAGGTACTTCAAAGAAATAAATTCTGGCTTGGTTTTTTAGCCAGTTTCTGAGGTTGTTTTTAAGCCAGTTTAAATCCCATGAAGAAGTGGCAATGAATGAAATTTTGCTGCACGGTGCCTTTTTAAGAGTGAAGAACATCCATTATGAAACAATAAAAAGCAGCAACAGCAAACTGTGCTGTGTTTATCTTGTCACTTGGTGTATCAAAATACCCACTTAGTGTCAGCATTACAGACAAAAGTGTCTACAAAAGCAGAATTTTGTTCTGGGGTTGGAATACTTGCCCTTCTTTCAATGACAAGTCTCACTAATAGAAGAGACTTAATTTGTGCACTTTTTGAGTATTTATGAACTGCAGAGCATCAGTCACGTAATGAGAGGACAGATGAGATGTGAACGGGATTTAAGTGCAGTTCAGTAAATATTTGGCAAGAGACCTGCTTTTGTTAGGGAGTGAGGCTGCTGGAGGCACTAAACACCATCCATTCACACCACAGCTCCTCTGAGACTGGTCAGGACTGAGGGACACTCTGGGAAGGAATTCCTCAGGAGCAACCACATCCCAGCTCTGACATCCCATCTGCTTTCACTGACCTTACAGAGGAGATGATTTATTCATTATAAGGATATTAAAATGCACTAAGCCTTCTCTTATCTCAAATCTCTATTTGTTGTTGTTTTGAACAGAAAATGGCATTTAGGAAGCTGTTTGAAGCCCCTTCCAACCTGGCCTTGGACACTCCCTGGGATCCAGGGGCAGCCACAGCTGCTCTGGGCACCCTGTGCCAGGACCTGCCCACCCTCCCAAGGAGGAATTTCATCCTAAAATCTCATTTAAATCCCTCCTCTTTCACCTTAAAGCCATCCCCCCTGTCCTAAACTTATCCCGTGGTACTCAGCGTGCCTGAGCTGATGTGGAAGTTACTTGATGTCATCTGGCTGGCCTGGAACTATTGATGCCAGGTTTATAAATTCCTGTAAATAAGATTTTTTCTAAACACTTTTCCATCTTCCCACCATGGACACCCTGTACTATTTCATGCTCTACTTATTCCTCTGAGTATAAGCATCTTTCATTATTACAGGTATCTAGGTAATAGAATGCTGATATCCTGTGCTATCTTCTTTCCAAATATTAGCCCAGTAAAATATCTTTTCTGGATTCCTAGTTTTAAAATTGTAGTCATTTAGTGTGCACACCCTCCTACTCATCCCTGCCCCCTCCTTCCCTCCCCCCAAAAAAAAGTCAGTTTTCACCTTTTTTCCTAATTCAAAGTTGTTTTTTTTTCTTTTTTGTCCAATCAGCTTTTCTGCTTACTATGGCCTTCATTTAATCACTTGGGTAAATTATTGATCAATCAAAAATCAGAATCATGGATATTTTGCAGCGCAGGACCCAACAACAGGATTGTGCCAGTATTCCATGAGAGAAGAAACCTTCCAGTGATTTATTACCAGTTTTTTGGATTCACATACAAGTTCAGGGACAGAGAAGAGAAGAAATAAATTGGAAAGAATATTGGAACTCTTGCCCCGTTGCTGTTCTAGTGGAGGTGTGGAACAGCTTGGATCCCTGCCCTTCACATTGGTCTGCCACCTCTTGGATCTGCAGCCCCACACCCTCATTCCCACCAAACCCAGAGGACATGGAAAAATGCTCTCGGATTGCAGGCAGTTCTGGGGCTTTGAAGCAATACCACTTGGGAGGGGAAAACAGAGAGGGCTCCAAACACCAACTGTTTCCAAATGACTGACCTAAAAATCACCTCCAATCTTCTCTCACACAGCCAGTTCATCCCTGATGGCAAAAACAATAATCATCACCAAGATACTTTGGTTTGGAGAGCAAGAGATAACCCCAACTACAGCACTAGAGAATTTTTTCTGATTAAAAAAAGCCCTAAAACCGACCAACAAACCAACAACAAGCTCAGAGCCCATCAGTGCCCTCACCCACCTGTGCCTTCACCCACCTGTGCCTTCACCCACCTGTGCCCTCATCCAGCTGTGCCCTCATCCAGCTGTGCCTCACCCAGCTGTGCCCTCACCCAGCTGTGCCTCACCCACCTGTGCCCTCATCCAGCTGTGCCCTCACTCAGCCGTGCCCTCACCCAGCTGTGCCCTCACCCACCTGTGCCCTCACCCACCTGTGCCCCCATCCAGCTGTGTTCTCATCCAGCTGTGGCCCTCACCCGTGCCCTCATCCAGCTGTGCCCTCATCCAGCCGTGCCCTCACCCAGCTGTGCCCTCACCCAGCTGTGCCCTCACCCACCTGTGCCCTCAGCCAGCCGTGCCCTCACCCAGCCATGCAGACACATCTCCAGGGCAGGAAAGTCCTCTCCTGGCACGGTGCTCTCACCTCCAAGCCCAACGCAAACCCAGTAAGTGGTATCTGCAGTTCTGGAGCTGCCACTGCGTTATTCTTCTGTGTTTTTACCTTTCTAGATGTCTCACCTCCAGGTGGCACAAGCCATTTTTGATCCACACCTACCCCTGTGAAACATCCTACAACCCCTGCGACACCAATCACCGAATTCCAACTCCATCAGTGGCACCCCAAGTTCGTCCCTAAGCTTTTTGCAATAATAAAGACTCAGGTTACTAATTCCCTGGTTGTTTGGGGTTTTTTCGGTTTGGCTTTTTTTCTCCATTTCTACAACTTTTAGAATTACTATTTTCTCTCAAGGAAAACAGCTGTTAAAAGGACTGAGTGCTCAGCTGTATCTTCCTCTAAGTTGGGTCTCCTCAGTGGAGCATTTTTTGAGTGTTTGGCTTGTGGTTACTGTCGCTTCTTTTCCCTCTGACTCACCCTAAGCACATTTACAAGTGTTTGCATGCAAGACTGAATGAATAAAGTCCAAGAGGAAAGTTTTTAATTTAAGAAATTAATGAATGCAGTGGTACAACACCACCTTAAAGAAATATTCTGAACCTGGAAACCTAAATATATCTTTCCACTCTAAAAAAGCCTGTAACCATTCAAACCCTCCTCCTTTCATTTCCTGCTGTTCCAAAAAGCAAATCCACATCACGCCATCCTTGAACACTCCAGTTGTCATCTGGATTTTTCCCAGCAGCTCGTTCCAGAGTCACTTCAGTGCACGTGGAGTTTGGCTGTGGGAAGGTGCTGTGTGTGCTCCAGCTGCTGCACAGCAGCTGAAGGGGGACAGCTGCAACTCCATTTTCCAAACGAAGATCCCAAGTTCTCCCCCAGAAAATGAACATGGACAAGCTGCTGTTTCCTAATGGAACCATTTCCAGCTGTGTGGGATCCACGAGGCTTGGCCAGATGTTTGTCTGTGTCCTCCTTCGTTTGCTGCTTCAGTGCTTCAGGAAAGCAGAAAGATGTTCTAGTCAGAGATCCCACATCACTTGGAGAATTTGGAGAAGGAAGAATGAGTTTACTTGGAAACAGCCCGTGGAGAAAAGTGCTGCCTGTCCGTTTGCTTGGCTCTTAAATGTGAGAGGAAATTCCCTGCTCGTCATACCCTTCACTACTGTTGGGAGAAAGCAGGAGAAAACAAGAGCACGGGGTTTATTTGGCAGGAGAGAGAAATTAAAACTCCTCTTTCGCAGGTCTGGTTAAGGGCACTTCTTTTCTGCTTGCATCCTGTTATATCCACTGCCACTGCTCACTTGTCCTGAAAACAGACAAGCTTCAGGAATCCCATTGCCCTTTCTGGAGAAAGAACCAGTCATTAAAGTCTTATCGTACCTTTCCATCTCCTATTGTTAATTAACCATTGCCTAATAGCTTCTTATATACTTTCAGTGAGTAGATATCAATTTTTCCTCCAGCTAAGTGCAAAAAAAAATTAGAAATAATCAGTTTTTATAATTCTCATCTAATCCTAACCCTTTAGTGTTATCCTATTTTGGCTAAGAAACAGCAGCAGGCTTTTTGGCCTCCAAATGATAATTAAAAAGCTCATTACTGAACCCCATTAAAGAGCTTCATAAAAACCTCAGAATGGGCATGACTGAGGTCAGGCAAGGATGGTGAAAGATGGACAGTGTGGGAGAGGATTAAAAGGCCCCCTGCCACTTGTGTTTGTGGGGTAGGAGTGGAAACACTTCCCTATTTATTCTTTTCAGTGAGGAAGCAACATTACAGAATTGGCTGGGGGGCTTGGGGGTTCATTTCGTGTTCTAATTTTAACAGTCTAATGCAATGTAATTAGCTTTTACTACAAGATTAATTCAAAGAAAAAGGAAAGAAAATATGTGAAGTCCCCACTCCTTTTGCCTACACAGTTCCTGCAACATAAACACATATATATGTCAGCACCTGCTCTGGAGCTGAGACAGGAAATTAAAGGAATATTCTTTTCAGTGTGCTTAAGAGACATGGAGTAATATGTATTTAAATGCCTTAGGAATTCTCAAAAACTTCTCGGAGTACTTTAAATACTGAAGTTATTACCCATATTTAATACTGTCACAAAAGAGGACTTCTTCTCCCAGGCCAGTTTCCATTTGCACTCATATCTACATCCACACACAAATTCAAATGGTATTTTCTTCAACTCAGTTCAGACCCTGAATGTTTCACACTCGGAAACAACATCCCCACATCCACAAGACCAAAGAAAGGTCTGGCCTTCAAGAAGTAGAAACCACATATTCTATAGAGGAAAATTAATGTCATGGTGATTTATTTATGATTTTTTTAGGAAAATGTATAGGTCTTTTCAAGCGTCTCCCTGGAGAGAACAAGGACAAAAGCCATGATCATACAAACCCCTTTGCATAGTGAGGCAGGTGCAGATCCTGAGGACACTGAGCCTGGTCAGTGCCACCAAACAGCAGTGCTGCCCTCTCAGAGACTTCTGAAAACAAGTGCAACGTTATTCCTGCAGGGAGGGATGAACAGTGGCACAGACACACCCGGAATGCTGGCTGGGCACTGCAGGGACTATATCCCAGGCAGGCAGACACATCCACCACCCCGGAGCTCCGAGATGGTCCATCTGCTGAGCGCTGGAAAGAACCATCTCCCACATGCTCAGACTGCACAGGAGGAGAGTGCAGTGACATCAAATAAGGCTCTTCCACAGCAAGGGCAAAGCAGGGACAGAGCCATGCCAAGGACTCACCCTGGCAAAATCTTCCAGTCAGAACCTGGACACAGTGGGAGACACCAGAGGTTTTAGCAGTAGCTCAGTGGTTGATCAGGAGGCAGGACACCACCTCTGCCACCCCTGAAATGATCCCTCTGCTGTTTTGCTTCTACAATGTAATCCAGGAAAGGTTCTGGATCTGAAATTATTGCATCACCATAACCCCTTCAGGCCTCCCAGTTTCCATCAGTTCATAAGCACGTCCAAAAAAATTCCTCCAGCTCCTCAGGACAAGGATTGTCACAGAATCCCAGAATGGTTTGGGTGGGAAGGGACCTTAAAGCTCATCTTGTTCCACGGGCAGGGACACCTCCCACCAGCCCGGGTGGCTCCAAGCCCCGTCCAACCTGGCCTTGGACACTCCCAGGGATCCAGGGGCAGCCACAGCTTCTCTGCCCACCCTGTGCCAGGGCTGCCCACCCTCCCAGAGGAGAATTCCTTCCCAACATCCATCTAAACCTACTTCCCATCAGTTATTACAATCACAAAGCAATTTAGAGAGGTAGTGAAGCCAGAAATTACTGAAATATTCAGTCCCTTAGCCTTGAAATTTCCGAGTTGGATTCAATCACAAAAACTTCTGCAGAGTATTCCTTGTTTTTCCAAATAAAATGCAAGAGTCATAGAAAAAGCTGGCAGCTGGTTCCTGGATGACTCAGCCATATTTACAAACTCCCTCAATCAACCACGAGCACCCGTGGTTTGTTCAGCTCCCTCAGATTGCTTTTAATTAAAGAAAAATTCAGTAGCCCCAACAAGTAGGCCAGGAGGTTCCCAACTGCAGGCTCATTCAGCAGCTCTGGGTTTGGCTGCAATAATTTCCTCCTGGCACTGCCCTGAGCCCCAGGGATCGATACCACTCCTTCCTCAGAGGGTCCAGAAGAACGGCCAGCACAGAGGTCAACTGTTCCTTAAGCATCCAGATTTGGAAAAGAGGCTTTTGCATTGACTTTCAAGCAGAGATGAAGGTCACAAAGCAGGTACAGGTGGGTTTGGACTATAAAGGTAACTCTTTATTGTTGGAATCGGACATCAGCTATTAACGGATGGAGATTTAGAGGGGATGAGCAGCAAGCCATGGATGGTAGAAGCTGAAAGGAATTCCTCTCCCTGATAAAACAGGAGGCCTGGCCTTGAGAAGACTCTTTGCAGTTATCTTGCCCTGTCTCCTGTCGGCGGGAGAGAGTGGACTTTTGATTTGTTGCCATCCTGCTGAGGCCCTCTATTCCTCCAGGTGGCTCTGCTATGAGGAATGCTTCATCTACCACGAAATGTAGCTAATTAGTTGTCCAAGCCCTAACTAACATAAATCGTCCCTATTAGCATATCCTGCCTCCCTATTAACATGCCCTGCCTTTCGTTTCTATATATTGTCACGGATGTATTCAATAAATGTTCCAGCTTTTGGCCCCCAAGGTGGGACCGTGTAGTTTTTGACCGTCGCCCTTTATGCCGTGAGTTTGAAGTGCTCTTTGCTCGGCTCCCCTTCAGCATCCCAAGGCAACACACACACACACACACACACTCCTCTCAGCGGTGACGCCTTTTCCCAGGTTCCTTCCTGTGTCTCTCCCAGGCCTGTAAGCCTGGCTGGGACACCCAGATGGTGCAGGATGCTGTGGAAGGCATTCCCTGAGGATGCAGAGGGAGCTGCTGGGGCAGAGCAGCAGTGCCAGTGAAGCCACAGGGACCTGGGGGAGCACAGCCCAGGTCAGCGCCCCAGCACAGCCCGGTCTGGAGAGGCAAATACTCACTGACAACAGGAAAACAGCACCATCCAAGCAGGGCCCAGGGACCCCCCGACCCTGATCTCTGCCCTGTTTAATCCTCTGAAGGGCTGCTACCAACTTGGCAGCAGCACGTGTTGGTCGGGAGGTGACTTTACAGCAGCGCTTCTCAAAGCAGCTCCTTTCAACACCAAGGGCAGCAGAAATAGATAATGAAAATTAAGAAAAACACCCCACCAAAAAAAAACCCCATGCCAGGCAAGGCAGGCTTATCTCAGTACGCTCTGAGCACACAATAAAGGACAGTGTGTGAGCTGCAACCCTGCTCTCCGATGTGGCAGGGTGGAAACTTCTCTCCGTTTATGCATCCAAGCAGAGGGGCCAGGAGGAATGAATTCCTGCTGGAGTTTGGATATTTGCCGGAGCACAAAGGGGCAGGTTTTACCCCACGCAGAATAGTGGTGTCCTCTTAATTCCTGCCCCTGAGGGGTTGGCAGTATCCAGAGAGGAAGGGTTTGGCTGATTGGAGTTCACGGTTCATTTTAACGAGTGACACGCTCCCATCTTTAGCCCTGCTGAAGTTTTAAAGACCAAATGCAGCTCGACTGTACAATAAACAAAAAAAAGTGAAGCAACTGGAAAAGTGAAGATATCCAGAGGACATTTGCTGATTCTACTCTTGGAACACTTGAAAACGTGGCTCTGGAGTAGATGATTCACCACTATTGCACCATATACAGGACAGGTGAGAACAAAACTGGACTAAAAGCAGGAGCAAGTCAGCCCATATTTATCTTCTGAAGCCTTTTTCTACCTGTTGGATGATAAATGTTCATAATATTCAGTGCAGCCTTATTAATTTTAGCTCCAATCCCTGCTTTTGTGTACAGATACTGCCTCGTGCATTAAAATTCTGGAGAAAATCTTATTCCCCTGCTACATTTAATTATTATAAATAAATTACGGGGGTATCCCAAGTAATGTGCTTGATTTAATCAACAAAAAGTTAATGAGGCCAAATTGATGCAGGAATTAGGCCAGACTAGCTGACAGGTATTTACAGGTCCATTCAGCACCATTCAGCAGAATCAATATGGGACCGGAGCAGTGAGGGTGTTATGGAGACAAGTACAAGTGCTTTACTTTCTCCTCTTCACCTCCACAGGAGACAGTCGACGATGGGGCCAAGCAAGGAGGCACCAGAGGCTGCAGCTTTCAGTCACTAAGTTGTACTGAAGAAGTCACAGAAGCCTTCACAGCCTTCACCAGGCTTTAACAGCCAAGAGTCTGTACAAAAGGCTTTCTTACTGCCTTTAGTTCACCTCTGGGAAGAGGCAAAAATCTACAGATTCACTTCTAAACCAACTTAGAACACCATCAATATCAATCTGAAATGACGTGGGGCAATATTTGGCTGCTACAATTACAAGTGCAGAGCTTTAGTCTTGATCCCAATTATTTGTAATGCACATTTTGGGCTATTCTTCTGCACTGTAATAACCTAAAATGTTCTTTCTGTCTTTAGGTTTTTATTAACACATTCTGTTCTCAGCTTCCCCAACACACTTCACCTTCCATTTACTGACAATTGCAGTTACTGGAACACTTCCAAAAGCATCATTAAAACAGCTCAGATAGGGAACCAGATATCTGAGTCGTGGTTAATTCCTAATTCAAGGATTCTTCTTGAATTACACAGAGGCATAAAACTACCTAGAATAGAGATTTAAACAGCCTTGGAAGTTCTCCCTAAGTTTTTACATGTCTATTTTTTGCGGCATATTTTCCTGTTGGATGGAATTAGTCCAGCTGTGACTACCTGCATAAAACAACACGATCAGAAAGGAATATCATGGAAGTTCTCTCTTTTATTTGATTTTAAGTTGTCAATGTGCAGAATTCAACAAGAAAACTGCTTTATCTTGAAGTCGTCTCTATGAAAGTCTCACACAGGAATTCTTTGGAAGGAAACAGAATTTTTTTTACCAGTGCATAGAGGTAACTCATGAACAGAAGTCACTTCTCCTACTCAGTTTGCACATGGATTTCCAATAGTTAGTGCAGACTATTTTCAATGTTCTGCAGAGGAAAGCATGGCAGTTAATTCTGTTCCTCAAGTCAGATTTTATTCCTGTCCTCACAGGGCTATGTGAGTATCACTGCACCTCCATTTAAAAAAAAAAAAAAAAAAGAATAAACCCCCAGACTAACTGGTTTGAATCCATAAGACAAGCCAACTTCAGAGCATACCCCGTCCTTGTCTGGGACTCTGCAACAGCTGCAGTAGGAGTGGGGCAGGACTGTGGCCTCTGTGGGTCCCTTCCAGCGCAGGATATTCGGTGATTCCAAGGGGTTCTGTTGGACTTGCCGTGCCCCAGCTCTCTTTTCCAGGGACGGGAGCCCTCACCCCGCTGCAGGTGCCAGGCAGAGCATCACCAGCTGTGAGTGAAGGAGTGAAGAAGTTCCTGTCCCACTCAGCCCAGCACAGGAGGGCACACACATCCCACCTCCTCCTCAAAAGCAAGGAGACGCCAGGAAGCCGCTTCCCTGGGCGGGAGCTGCAGAGCAGGATGTCCCATCTCTCTAAAGCACCTCTTCATTCCAAGCTGACTCTCAGGGCCCCACCAAACACTAATAAATGTGCTCAACTCTACCGATAAGGGGATTTATCTCTTAAAAAGTATGTTTGGTGGTTGTTTTAAATCATTTGGACATGAAAATAGCTACACACGGTGGGGGAGAGACAGCCAAGGCCACTCCTAAACGGCCCAGTGGTTTCTGTAGACAATAAGTCAAGGAATATGTCAAAAAGGTAAGATAACTACAGAAATTCGTTAATTAGACCAGTTCGAGCTGCTAAAAAGACGAGTTGCAGCTGCCTTCTGAGCTAAAGTTGAAAAGGGCACAGCGAGGAAGACCCACAATCTTCATCCTCAAGACCCCCGAAGACCCCTGCCCAAGACCACTAGAAATCACTGCGCAAACTCAGAGAGGAGGGGCTCAAGGTGGAGAAAATGGAAATTATTTCTGGGAACTGATTAGAATAACCCTGCCCTTTTCTAATAAAATAATGCATATGTATAGAAAAGTAATGAATCTGTACACTGTAATTGCATATGAACAAGCCTGTGAGCACAGACAGGGGTGCACGTTTTCGGAGGAGCGATCCCCCGTGCACCCGGCGCTGAATAAACGTCCCTCTCTATAACCTGTTTGGTTGTGGGGCAATTATTCCACCCAACTGCCCTCTGCTCCTGCTTGCCCTGACCAGAGCAGGGGCACAGAAAGGAGGATTCGACCAGGATGCTGCAGAGCCAGTTCCATCCAAAGCCCTTGAAGGCCATTATGAAGCACACAGAAAGTATAAGACATCCTGTGTTTTCCCTTTCTTTACACTCACATTCTGCCCCTGAGATTTATCCAGCTTTTCCTGTGAATCTTAATAGACAAGAACAAAAGCAACCCAGCCAGAATGGCAGAATAATGAAGGAAATTCAAACTGCTTTATCTCCTCAAAAGAGAAATCCTGTGGCACTACAAGCCCTCGGCTCCCTGTATTGAGTTGTGCACACATGTTGCTCATTAAACAGCCTTATCTCACACACACCCAGCGCCTGCGAGCGAGAGCAGCTCCTGCAAGGATCAGAATGGGGATAAAAATGAGCTGCACTGAATTAATGTGGCCCCACTCCCGAGGCTTTGTCTCCCCGAGATTGCAAATTCAACAACTGCCGGCCTGTCGGGAGAATTCTATGGAGCACAATCAGCACTCAGATACAGAAATTACAGCTATTTCCAGTGGAAATAATTTTAGGCAAAACGCTTGCATATGCTACTTTATCCACCTGGATGGTATCCAAGTGTTAGCAAGACTTAATGCTTCTTTCAGTAGAAAAACTGGAATTGCAGTGAGTCAGAAGTCAAACTATTAATACAAAACATCGCCTGATGCAAACACTTCATTTACTTGCAAACAGAACCAATTACACAACTCTTGCAAAAAAATGAATCCCTTTTTCTTTTAATCCACCTGTCAGTGCCATCGCACTTCCGTGATGATCGAGTCCAAGGAAATAGGACCAAGGGGGAAGAGTTCCTTTTTGTACAAAGCACAGAGGGTGTTATGGCTGTGAAACTCAGAACTTGCAGCACTTGAAGCTTAAATCATGAAACTGTATGAGATACCTAAAGATCCTTCAACAAGCTGGTGAGAAATCCAGAGAAATAAAAACCTACATGGAGCACAAAACCATGGACTTCTTTTGAAGACCATCAGGTTAAAGAGGTCCACACAAGATTATCCCCCCCTGCTCACCAGGACTGTCATGCAGTTATACATCAGACTTTGAGGCAATAACATGATTTTGTCTGTATTGCCTGAGAACTAGAACTCAATTAACTCCCTTCTTGCCTCAGAATTGCACGGTGTTACTTCCTTGTTTTTCTGCTTTCAACAGATGATGCGTACAAATAATAGAATGTCAATGTTTCTCCTGTTAGTGCTGCTCAAACTTTTACTAGCAAATCTCCACCACTGTAGCTGCCCAATGCTAAAGGGTCACTGGTTAACTATCAAAACTGGCATGGTTTCTGTGAAATATATTAATAATTCTGCTTGGCAGCTCAGATGTGTCATCTGAAACACACTGCTGAGGTACCAGCTCAACCTGTTTCAAAAATCACAAAGTTTTAAAACACTTTAAATTGGGTATGGGGAAAAAAAAAAAAAAAAAAAAAAAAAAAAAGAAAGGGGGTAGAAAAAAAAAAGAAAA